>QANX01002272.1:0-117645 GCA_003254975.1 Ochetophila trinervis | reverse complement strand
ATATAAAACTGATTTCCCGAGAACTATTTTTTTTTTTCAATTTATCCTGCAAAATATGATAATATACACAACAAAAATGAGACTCATATTGGTTAATCCATTTTATTTAACATGTTAATGCTTTAAGAAAAATACTTTTTAATACTAATTAAAACATAAAATGGAAAAGTGAGCTTCACTTTCCCACTTGAGTGTCAGCATTTAAATTGTGGGTTCCATTTTTAATCTTCACATCAGCGTATCTCCCAGTATAAATTGGGACAATTTAATTTACTATGTGATACGGACATTATAGAACAATATTCTACCGAGCAAAAGATGATGTTTTAAGCATGATATTCAAGCAAGGAATGAAAATGGTAATGCTGCTCAGGAGTTGCGGAGACGAAACGACGTAGTTTTAAAAATAAGCATCTTATAATAGTAGTTTCGTAATTTTAGCTATTTTCGGATTATAATGACAATTTCGTAATTTAGCTATTTTCAGATCATAATGGCAGTTTCGTAATTATTGCTATTTCCGATTCTAATAGCAGTTTTGTAATTATTTCTATTTTTGGATTATTTTTATTTAGGGTTAGTTTTAAGCCTTAGTATTATTTTCCTAATTATTTTATGGTCTAGATTGATTCTTAACCTAACCCTAATCTCTATATAAATGGGAGGTTACTAGCTTGTTAAAAAAAAACAATTTTGATTATTGATTATTGAAAAATCGACTCTTGTTTTCAACAAGACTTGTGTGTTCCAAGTGATGATACTTCTTCTTCTACTTGTTGCATTGGGAATTGATCTTCTTATCAAAGGTATTTACTTTGTGGCGAATTTCAATTTCATTGTTTGCCTTTTAATTAGTGTTGCTAGATACAATTGTTATCTAGAAGTGTTATAGGGCTGATTTTTACCTATGGTTTGTTTCATATCATCTTGTGTGTTGGGATTATAGTTTCTTTAAGCTTGCGGTTCCGCATCATTTGGTATCAGAGCAAGGCCAAGATAAATTCAATGATGCTGAACCCCAAGCTTAAAGAAACTGTAATCCCAACACACAAGATGATATGAAACAAAGCATAGGTAAAAATCCGCCCTATAACACCTTTAGATAACAATTGTATCTAGCAACACTAATTAAAAGGCAAAGAATGAAATTGAAATTCACCACAAAAGTAAATACCTCTGATAAGAAGATCAATTCTCAATGCAACAAGTAGAAGAAGAAGTCTCCTCACTTGGAACACACAAGTCTTGTTGAAAACAAGAGTAGATTTCTCAACAATCAATAATCAAAATTGCTTTTTTCTTACAAGCTAGTAACCTCCCCTTTATATAGAGATTAGAGTTAGGTTAAGAATCAATCTAGACCATAAAATAGTTAGGAAAGTAATCTTAAAGCTTAAAACTAACCATAAATAAAAATAATCCAAAAATAGAAATAATTACAAAACTGCCATTATAATCCGGAAATAGCAATAATTACGAAATTGCCATTATGATCCGAAAATAGCTAAATTACGAAATTGCCATTATAATCCGAAAATAGCTAAAATTACGAAACTGTCATTATAAGATGCTTATTTTTAAAACTACGTCGTTTCGTTTCCGCAACTCCTAAGCAGCATTACCACCTTCATTCCTTGCTTGAACATCATGCTTAAAACATCATCTTTTGCTTCAATGGTAGAATATTGCTCTATGATGCCCGCATCATTCCCTTCCTCTTCAAAAAGATTCGTCCTCGAAACTGAATCCATATCGAAAGGAAAAATATCATAAATATTAAAAATAGTGGACTCATTATACTCACACTGAAAGGCAATTTTGTATGCGTTGTCATTGACTATTTCAGGCACTTGAAACGGTTTATCTCTTCTAGCATCCAACTTCGCTTTCCTAAGGTTAGGAAACTATTTCTTCCTTAAATATACCCAAACCCAGTCTCCTGGTTTAAATAACCTATACGTGTCATCCCATAAAATTTTTCCAAAGGGACTCAAAAATTCCACATCTTTATCATATTGAATAGTTTGAGGCACTTCACGCAATTTTGATTTCTCATCAAAGTTATGCAATAAAGAGACAAAAACACTAGGCAAATTGAAGTTAAGGTTAGTTTCACAAAGCAAAACCTCTCGAAACCTCACTAACAATATTGCTTTCTTGCCTAAAAATGCACTATTGAATACTCTCTCTTTTGCATTAAAACTATTTTTCTTTTCACTCTTCTCACTTTTCTCTATTGCACTTTCCTCTTTTTTTTTCTTACTAATGCAATCACTCACCATTGGGCCTTTATTTATATTATTTTCACTATTGGCCTCTTTACACTCAATTTTTTTATTTGCCTCACTTCCCAAATCCTCATGTGAACTTTTGGATAATTTCAATTATTCAAAATATAAGACTTCATCATCATCGGAACCCGATGGCTCTATATCTCTAGTTCGCAAACCATCTCTCATTGGGTTATTTGTGGCGGTCATAAAGACTTCACTTACCTTATCATTTAGCTCATCCATCATCATCTTTTTGTAATACTCCTCTACGGACCTAGACCCTTGTGTGAGTCTCTTCAACTTTTGATGAAGTTCTCTATAGTAATAAGATGGTACAAACCTCTTCCTCATAATTCTCTTCATCTCATCCCAAGTTGAGATCGGATCTTCTCTATACATCCTCCTTGATTGCATAAGTTGCTCCCACCAAACTAGAGCATAGTCAGTGATCTCCACTGTGGCTAGTTTAACATTCTTCTCCTCAGAGTAATTGTGACAATCAAATATTAACTCTACCTTCTTTTCCCATTCCAAGTATGCCTCGGCATAACTTTTTCCCTTGAATAGCGGAATGTGCATCTTAATCGAACTTAGGTTGTCATCCCTTCCTCATCTTGGCTCCTCTCTCCTAGGTCTTCTTCTTACAGTTTGGACTTCATACTCGTCTTCATCGGAAACAATTACTTCTTATCTCCTGGGTCGTGTTCCTTCCCTTCTAGTAGTATTGGACATGGCCATGGTCATCTCTTTCATTTGCTCCATCATCTCATCCATCCTAGATTTCAATGTTTTTTCCATCCTAGAAGTCAATTTCTCTTCCATCCTTCTATACTCACCCTCCAAAGATTGTCATAAGAGCTTTGGATCTGGTGTTACCACTTGCTATTCTTCCGAAGTAGAAACTCCCTTTCCATCTCTTTTAGACATTCTTACACACTCACTTACGTGTTTAACTTAAAAATGGTAAACCCTCGTGTTTCACTCAAATTTGGCTTTTACCCTCTATATGCTCACCACTCAAGCCTTTTACCACTCAAGTCTTGTTCACCGAGTTGCACTTCAAAACTAATTATCTTAAACAAAAATATAAAACTAAAATAGCAAATTTCAAAATTAAAACCTAACAATAAAAGCAAGTTCAATTCTAGAGCAAAATTGGCACAAAAGAAAAAGGACAAAAGAGTAATGAAACAAATAATAATTACTCTATTAAATCAACACAATGAGAATAGGAAAACTAAATAAATTTAGAATAGGAAAGTATGAAAATAAGAAACTATGAGAAAAAGAAAGTAAGAAAATAAGAAACTATGAGAATATGAAACAAAGAAATTAGAAGAAACTATGAGGATAAGAAAGTAAGAAAATAAGAAACTATAAGAATAGGAAAATAAGATAATAAGAAACTATGAGAATAAGAAAGTAAGAAAATAAGAAACTATGAGAATAGGAAACAAAGAAATTAGAAAAGTAAGAAATAAGGACTAATAAAAATTAGAAATCAATTAGGAATAAGTAACTTTCCTAATATTCAAGCAACCAATCTCAATATCCCAACTTTCAATATATTTTTATTATTATTTTTTTTGCTATGATTTGTTTTTTTCTTCTTTCTTTTTTGTATATATAATCAGATTCTTTTTATTCTGCTTCTTTTTTTTTTTTGGTACGATTTTTTTTTCTACGATTTTTTTTTTAGTACTAAAACACCAAGATCAATGAAGAACAGGAAGAACACAAGAACAAAAGAAAAAAAACGCAGAAAATAGAAAGCTAATCAAAGACTCTAAAAAAAACAAAGAACAAGATAAATAGGAATTTATCTTGGCCTTGCTCTGATACCAAATGATGCGGAACCCCAAGTTTAAAGAAACTGTAATCCCAACACACAAGATGATATGGAACAAACTCTAGGTAAAAACCCGCCTTATAGCACCTCTATATAACAATTGTATCTATCAATACTAATTAGAAGACAAAGAATGAAATTGAAATTCGTCACAAAGTAAATACCTTTAATAAGAAGATCAATTCCCAATACAACAAGTAGAAGAAGAAGTATCCTCACTTGGAACACACAAGTCTTGTTGAAAACAAGAGTAGATTTCTCAATAATCAAAATTGTTTTTTTTTACAAGCTAGTAACCTCCCCTTTATATAGAGATTAGGGTTAGGCTAGGAATCAATCTAGACCATAAAATAATTAAGAAAGTAATCCTAAGGCTTAAAACTAACCCTAAATAAAAATAATCTGAAAATAGAAATAATTACAAAACTGCCATTATAATCCGAAAATAGCAATAATTACGAAACTGCCATTATGATCCAAAAATAGCTAAATTACGAAACTGCCATTATAATCCGAAAATAGCTAAAATTATGAAACTGCCATTATAAGATGCTTATTTTTAAAACTATGTCATTTTGTCTCCGCAACTCCTGAGCAGCATTACCACATTTATTCATTGCTTGAACATCATGCTTAAAACATCATCTTTTGCTCCAATGGTAGAATATTGCTCTATGATGCCCGCATCATTCTATGTTTCAATGTGGCTTTCATTTATAATATTATATATAAATATATTCTACTGATGATTGAGCCTATGATATGTAAGTGACATAGTGTCTCGCAAACATTGCAGGATTGTTGATTATGATTTTACACATCCTGTACCATGTGTTGGATGTGGTCGCCTAGCATATCCTGGACTCCGGAATGGAACTAAAATATATTATGGTGTAATTTGATTTATTATGTCTCAGTGTGGTTTTTATTTAAAACAAAAAATTGATGTATTCGTAGATTTAATCTGGTGGTAAAATTACTAAGAATATACTTCTAGATAAAATATTTTATTCTCTCAGCATATCAAACTCTTATCCTACATTTGTAATTTAAAAATTGATAATTTTATAAAACAGAAGTTAGGAAAAGAATTAAGAAAGCCAAAATAATAAATTAATGAAAACAGATGAAAATTTTCAAAAAAGGAAAAAAAAAAAAGATGAAAATATGATACTGATATGTACGAATGAGAAATCACTAGAGTTTTGGGGATTTTTCTGTGGCAAAACCAAACCAAAAGGAAAAAAATTCAAATGCAAACTTTTAACCGGTATTTTCAATAAAAATTGAAAAAAAAAATATTTAAATTCTACGCTCTAGGCAAAGTAGTTTAACTAAACCCTATGGCAGTGTTTGGACAACGGATAAGGAAGGAAATTGGATTTCTATATCTAATATCCTCTCTTATCCAGTGTTTGGTGCTGCTATGAGAATTGGATTAGAAAATCTTATTCTTCATTTAATCCCTTCTATAGCAAGATTTCTAATCCTACCTTCTTACATGGGATTGTAAGATCTGGACTAGGATTAGAATTAGAATTCCTCTCCCTTTTGCGAATCGGCTTCTCCCTAAATAGATCCATTTCAACCGAAATTGGCTGCTACTCTTCGCGAATCGGCTTCTTCCTTAACAATTGCTGCTCTCCGCGAATCGGGTTCTCCCTCAACAGATCCATTTCAACAGCTGCTTCTATATATGAATTGGCTGCTGCTATTAGTAGGTATTTCAACTTGGTGTTGAATGAAGTATTGCGGTTGCAAAGTAGCTTATTAAAATTTCTAGAACCAGTGTCTGCTAATTGTACTCACGATAGATGAAATATTTTTAAGGCATGTTAATACATTATCATGTTTATTATGTTACTATAAAAATAAATGTAATATGACTTATAAAATTTATTATAATCAACGGTATAAAATTATTTGGGAGCACTAGATGGAACATTCATAAAGGTTCATGTGTAAAGGAAAGCTTTCCACTAATGTAATAGGTGTTTGTGATCGAAACATAATGTTTGTTTTTGTATTACCTGGCTGGTAAGGTTCAGTTTCGACTCTAGAGTCCTCAAAAATGCTGTTAGTAGACCAAATGGGTGAAGAATTCCAACTGGTAAGAATAAATTGTGATGGAGTTTAAAATTAGTTGTGACAATATTTAGTTTTGTGAGATAGAATGAAAATTAATAATGTCTTATTCATGTTATGTTATTATTATTTTGTCAATGCTGGATACATAAATAGTGAAGGTTTTCTTGCACCATTTAGATGGACACGCTATCACATTTCAGAGTGGACAGTTAGTAGTGCACCACAAAACCGAGAAGAATACTTTAACATGAAGCATGCATTTGCACAAAATGTAATTGAGAGGTGCTTTGAATTACTTAAAAAAAGTTGAGCCATATTAATGAGTCCATCTTTTTATCCAATCAAAACACAAGGGAGAATAATCACTACATGTTGTCTTCTACATTATGAGAGAAATGTCAAGTAATCCAATTGAACATGAGGTAGATGAAATGCAAAGTGTCGAACCAATAGTAGACAACGAAATCATAGGATCTATTGAGGTATCAAATGAATGGAGTGAGTGGAGGAATAGTTTGGCTACACAAATGTATGATGAATGGAGAGGAATAGTTAAAACTATTTATTTGCTTGCATTTTGTTTTATTTGTTATGGAACTTGTACTTTGTATTTTTTTTTCTTTTATGAGCTTGTACTAAAATGTTATTTTGAATATTTATGTTGGATTGAATAAAATGCATTGGATCATATTCTTGTAATTGATATTTTGGTTTTTGCCTTTACTGTGAAGTTGGTTTAGAAATGAATAGTAGAAGTAGCTGCCATGGCAATTAACGGATGGAGGGATAGACCATTTCCCACATATGAAAGGTTGGCTAACATATTTGGATTGGATCATGCAATCGACAAAGATGTTGAAACTCTAGTTGATATGGCTGCAAATCTTTATAATAATGTTGAGACTCGAACTCATACAACTGACATTGGAGAAGATTAGGAGAATTCTCCAATGTTAGTTGGTTAAACTTCACAGTCTCAACAGACTAATCGTAGAAAGAGATCTAGACCATATGATAGAATAACTAGTGAGTTGGATAATATTGTTGAATCATTGAAGGAAATGATGGGTGAATCTAGAAAACAGTGAGATAAACTAGCTAATTTTATATGTCCTAAGCTTACTGAAGAAATGCAACAAGTTATGCGTACTGAACTTAGGAGGTTGGGGATGTTAGTTAGTGTTAGAATTAAGGCCATAAATATTTTTAGTGAGAAGCCACACAAGTTTGAGGTGTTTAATAGATTAGATGATAATGAATAAAAAGTTGGGTTTATTTCCGAGTTGATTGGATGTTCATCTATTGGTTGATGGAAGTGGATATGCGCATGACATTGAAAATTTTTTGTCTAAGTATTTTGAAATATTATCTCGATTTTTTATGCTCATATGTGTTTATATTATCATGAGCATTAGTTGTATGTAATGCTCATTTTTATTGATGCGAGCATTAGTTGTATGGATTGTTTAATTTATGTTATTTATATGGATATGAACAATATTAATGATAATGGTATTATGATTATTTATTTTGTAATGTTTCTAATATTTTTGTTATTTATATCGTATAAATTACGCTCACATATTTTGTATATATAGATACTTGTAATGGCAGATCAAATAGTATATGTTGTACTTAGAAGAAGACAACTAAAGATTTACGACTCATAGGTAGAATGACAAGAACAAATTCATGGATTCAAAGCAACTCATACAAATCCTATTATTCAATAGATGAAGCATAAATAACTTATGTTTCATACATTAAACGCACAAGTAAAAATAATAATAAATGATTTACAGTGAAAAATGAAGGTTAATCACAGTGCACCAAATTATCGAAGCATAAATGAATGTTTATTTTTCATTGGTTTAATTGTTGGTTGCACAGTTAAAGTAGTTGCGATGAGTATACTAGCACATGTATATTATGTTAATTCTTATATATATAAATTTTAGTAGCTATTTTTGTTTGTTGTGAAAATTTATGACATATTTGTATTAAATTATGTTTAATATTTTAGAAATGACATAATATTATGTTTCATTAAATTTGTAATTAGAATTATATTGCAATATATTTTATATATCATGTATATTTAAATTAATAATTAAAATTATATTTTATAATATAAAATATAAAATATAAAATATTTTATGAAATTGAAATATAATAAAAATTAAAACTGCACCAAATACCTAATATCAAATTTATCTAATTCAAAACTATACTAAACACATAATATGATTTAAAAAATTCAATTATATTATATCCGATCTAATCCATTCCTACAAGCAATATCCAGTTGAATTCAATTTTGCTCCCAAACGCAGCTTATAAAATTTCAATTGAGTCAAAAATTGCTGCCAGTGGATATTGAGGTGTTTTCCGAAGGGATGAAAGGGAATAGGGATGTAAAAGATGAGATGGGCATGAGATGGGTAGGGAGAGATGTCAAAATCAAAAACATTTTTTTTAATTTTGGCAAAATGGAATTTGAATTTTTTTTTTTCTACCAAGTTATTAAGTTAAGGTATGAGAGGGTAATATGACATGTAACCTCTGTAGTGTTTCTTTGTAGTGGACTCGTGTTTTAATCATTCTCCATTTATTTTTCCACCAGTTTGTCTTGTTTTAAAAGAATAATAATAAATAAATAAAAGCTTCTGTTTTAAGGATCTCAAATTGTATATTAGAAGGTGTTCGTCCCAAAAAAAAAAATGTATTAAAAACAGATTATTAAAGAGATACCATAATATTTAGTAATGGGGAAGGTCAGTTATATCCAAATTTTAGATCACAAAGGATGTCTAACGTGTTTTTAGAAATCTTATCTAACAAATATATATATATATATATATATATATAAAAATTTTAAAATAAAAATATGAAAATTATTATGAAAATATATTTTTAACGATAATATATTTAAATTTATTATTAAAAATTAATTTTTAGTGATAATTTTTATTTTAATAAAATAAAAATATTTTTGTTGTAAAATTTTTCTTTATTTTAATAAATATATGCCTTTGATAAAAAAAAAAAAAACAAATACATATATACAATTTATTCTATTACTTAGTTACGATGCTTCAATTGCAGAAACAAAAATTTATTATTGATAGGTGTTGCGAACATAACATTTAATACATCACAGCTTATTTTTTAACAAAAAAAAAAGGAAGAAGAAGAAAAATACATCTTAGATTAGTCTCTATCAACATTAAATGCATAAAATCTTTTGTCAATGGCTTAACTTCCGGCGCTGGTCATTAATTTTTATAATAATGCATTATATAATTTATAATCATTGTTATGTGATAATAAAATAAAATATATAAATTTTATAAAATATTTAATTACAATATTTTTATATAAATTTTTACAGTCATTGAATATCAATTGAATTGCACTTAATTAATTAAATTGGCTATTGAATTTCTCAAATCTAGCTTCGACGCTTTTTTTTTTCCTTATATATATATATATAATTTGAATGGAGGATTCCAACTTTGGGATGAGTAACAACGCTTTGACACTTCTTTCAAAAATATTTTTCAGTCAAAATGCTTTAGCAATACAACACAAAAGTGAAACAATTTTAGATGTATAGATGAGCAAGGGCATAGAAGTTCTTCATATAAATAACAAAAAATAAAATTATCACAAGTTAGAAATGGCTTATAGGGTTGAATCATCATCTATGTTTCTTCCAACCCAAAATTTTCTATCCTTAATTTCAAATTTGGTTTTAACAGGGAGCTCTAAAAAATATCATGCTTTTCTTAGTGTATCATGTGTCAGAAAGAAAATTACAAGCATAGAAGTTCATATCATTAAAATTAATAGAGCCACACGTGTATGAGATGTATATATGAGATTTATATATGTTTTTAAGATATTGATTATCACTTAGTTAGTTTAAAGTTAATTTTGTTTATATCATAGATAGTTGTAGTTATCCTTACTAAGTGTATATATATGTGTTTCACTATTAATGAAAATATACAATCTTTTATCATTTCTATTTAGATTCTTTATGATATCATAACTTTAAATACTCTAACGAGTTTTTTTTTTCTTGATCATGGCCTCCAATTTTTCCTCTGCTGCTATTTCCTCTTCTACTTCTTCTGCTTCAACCTTCTCACCTGTTCTATTTCCTCACAATGATCAAACGACAACAACTCCAACTCTTGTGGTGCTTAATGCTTCTTCCCAGGCACCTCTCCGGTTATCAACAACAACCTATTTCCCTTGGCGTGCACAGTGGGATGCTCTCCTAATAGCCTATGACATATATGGATATGTAGATGGTTCCTTGCCGTGTCCTGATCATCATCTCCCTTATTCAACCTCCATATATGTTTCTCAGATGAATTCAGCAAATACATTTTGGATTCGACAGAATAAATTCATCCTCACTTCCCTACTTGCCTCCATCACCTCGGATGTCTCTTATCTTGTCTCTTCGGCAAAGACATCCTATGACGTTTGGAACAAACTGGCCAACACATTTGCCAAGCCTTCTAGGCCTCATCTCCTTTGTTTGCGTGAGCGGCTCATCAAACCACAAGGTAATCGTACCATCATTGGTTATCTTCTTGATGTTAAAACTGCTGCCAATGAACTTGCCTTACTAAATCATCCTATTGATAATGATGAACTTATTCTCTATGTGGTTAATGGATTGTCTCCAAGACTGAAAGACATCTCGGCTGCCATACGCACCCGCAGTGACTCATTTACTTTTGAAGAATTCAATAAGCAACTGACTGAACATGATTCCTTTCTCCAACGAATAGATTCTTCATAAGATGGTCTTATTGTCACACGCCAATGTTGCCAACAAAACCACCACTTGTTCTTTTAAATCTAAACGCCAAGGCCAATAGAACAATTGATCCTCGGCAATACCATCCCACGGCTAGTCTAGCCGTCCTCAAGCATCTGGACTATTCAATAACTACAAGGGAAAGTGCCAGCTTTGCAATCAACAAGGCCATTCTGCACAATTTTGTCCCACTCTCAAAGATCAATGGACATATCCTTCTAACCGGGCATCCGCTCCCCCTCGTGCAACTCCAATGGCACATGCATATTTTATCCATCCTCAGTCACAGCATAGAATCATGACTCTAGGCATTCTTGGACCATCCTTGGCTTCATCTACATCTTCCAATTGGATCAAGGACTCCGGTGCCTCTCATCATATCACTAATGACTTGAATAATCTCTCTCTCCACTCTAACTACAATGAAACTGATGAAATTGTGGTTGGCAATGGTAATACCCTTCCCATAACTACCACTGGTTCTACTAAATTGGTTACTGCTTCAAAATTCTTTAATCTTTCCAATGTTTACTGTGTGCCACAAATAAAAAAAAACTTATTGTATGTCTCTAAGTTTTGTTTAACCAATAATGTGTCTATTGAATTCTTTGCTAATTATTTTGTGGTCAAGGATTTGTAGACATGATTGATTCTTCTAGAGAATCCGCATAAAGCAGGAATTTATGAGTGGTCATCCAATCATTCTTACTACCAGTCCCTCTCTTCCATTCAAGCCTTTACCACAAGCAAAGTCTCCCTTCAAAATTGGCACTCCAGACTTGGTCATCCCTCCAACCATATACTTCGCTGAATAGTTCCATTCACGCCTTTACCACAAGCAAAGTCAAACTTTTAATTGTTCATTTTGCAAATGTAATAAGATGCACAAGTTACCTTTTGGTGTCTCATCTTTGTCAACAACTAAACCTTTAGAATTATTCTATTTTGATGTTTGGGGTCCCACAAAAATTACCTCTGTTGATGGTTTTCGATATTATGTTTAGTTCATTGATCATTATTCCAAATATGTGTGGTTGTTTCCAATAAAAACAAAAAATGATGTTGAAACTGTTTTTATCCAGTTTAAAACGGTCATTGAAAAATTTCTACAAACACCCATCATATCCTTTTATTATGATAATGGTGGATAATTTTTAAAACTCAAACCTTTTTTTCTAAAAATGGAATTTCCCATTTTTTAACTACATCTTACATACCTGAACAAAATGGTTTTGCTGAATGCCGACACATGCATATCAGAGAAACCGGTCTCACACTTTTTCACCAAGCCAATCTTCCACAAATTTATTGGACATTTGATTGAAAAACAGTTGTTTATTTAATTAACTGTATGCCCACTGTCACACTTGAAATGGCATCTCCTTTTCAAAAAATATTTAACAAACATCCAACTTACATAAATTTAAATAAATTTGGTTGTCTATTCTTTCCTTGGTTAAAACCATACATTCATCACAAACTAGAGTCCTACTCTAAACCATGTATTTTCCTAGGTTACTTACCTAATCAAAGTGGATTTCTCTGTATCGAACCTATTTCTCACAAATTTTACAAAAGCGGACATGTTAAATTTGTTGAAAACAAATTTCCTTATCAAAAGCTATCACAATTTCAGTCTACCTCACCTACTCCAACAGATACTTATCATTATCTCTTAAATGGCCCACCTCATCATTTACTTCCTTTTTCTACCCAAATTCCTAACTCCACGTCCCTACCTTTATCACTAACAATCCCATACGCATCAAACTCTTCCCATGCAACTATCTCCACACCTACCCACTTCCCATCAAATATTACCAACTCTCATCAATCTACACGTGCCACTCATACTAACCAAAACTCATCCAAATCTCCACCATCATCATCTTTATCCAAATCTCATGGTCTCATTTATTCTCTTCCTGCCAGTCTTGATCCTGTAGATAGTCTATCCTTAGCGCCTCTACCGTTACCCTCTTCTTATGCTATGCCATGTAGACACAATATGGTTACCCGCTCCATGAATATGATTCTCAAGCTCAAGAAGCTTTTCAATGTTTTTTGTGGCCACATCCACATGTTCAGATACTGAACCACATACGGTTTCTCATGCTTTTAAGAACTCGAAATGGTGTGCGGCTATGTCCTCAGAGTTTGACGTACTCATGCATTATGGCACATGGGAACTGGTTCCTCCGACACCTCATCATAATATAATTTGGTGTAAATGGGTATTTAGAATTAAGCAAAACTCTAATGGTACTATTAACATATACAAAGCACGTATTGTGGCCAAAAGATTTCATCAGAGGCATGGCATTGATTTTACAGAGACCTTCAGTCTAGTAATAAAGCTAGTAGCTATCCGGTTAGTCCTCA
Source organism: Ochetophila trinervis (assembly GCA_003254975.1). NCBI lineage: Eukaryota > Viridiplantae > Streptophyta > Magnoliopsida > Rosales > Rhamnaceae > Ochetophila > Ochetophila trinervis. The sequence continues at coordinate 104,216 of QANX01002272.1, read as the reverse complement.
GTATAGCATTGTCTCAAAACTGGATGATCAGACATCTTGATTTGGACAATGCCTTTTTGAATGGCACTATCTCTGAGGAAGTTTACATGCACCAACCACTGGGTTTCAAAGATCCCAATCAACCAAAACATGTGTGCCGATTAAGGAAGGCACTGTACAGTCTTAAGCAAGCTCCTCGAGCTTGGTACAATGAACTGAAACAATTTCTTCTTCAACTCGGCTTTTCTCAGTCTCTCTCAGATACTTCTTTATTCATTTATAATGCCAACGGATCTGTTATGTACTTACTCATCTATGTTGATGATATCATTTAAACAGGCAATGATGTTCATTTGTTGTCAAAATTTATATCTCAATTGTCTAGCCGATTTGGTTTGAAAGATATGGGCACTTTGAATTACTTCCTTGGTGTAGAGGTTTTGTCCACATCAACTGGTCTATTTTTGTCACAAGGTAAGTACATAGAGGACATTCTCAACAAAACAAAAATGCATGATGCCAAGGAAATTTTTACTCCAATGGCATTTTCTACATCTCTGGTTCTTTGTGATGGCTCCAAAGTTGTTGATGCAACTACATATAGGAAGGTTGTCGGCAGTATACAATACTTGTCAATTACGCGACCTGACATTGCGTATTCAGTTAACAAACTTGCCCAATTTATGCATCAACTGACAGAAACTCATTGGAGTGCGGTTAAAAGGGTTCTTTGTTACCTAAAATCCACTCAATCATATGGACTCTCTCTACGCAAGGATACGCCCCTATCTCTACATGCGTTTTCTGATGCTGATTGGGTTGGAAATTGGGATGATAGAACTTTGACAACAGCTTATATTGTCTTCTTTGGCTCCAATCCAATTTCTTGGTCATCAAAAAAACAAAAATCAGTGTCTAGATCTTCTACAAAAGCCGAATATAGAGCTGTGGCTAATACATCTTCTGAAGTTTGTTGAGTTGTCTCACTTCTAGCTGAACTTCAACTTCAATTATCTAAACCTCCGAGCGTGTATTGTGACAACATTGGTGCCACATACTTATGTGCAAATCCGGTGTACCATTCCAAGATCAAACATGTTTCAACCGATTATCACTTTGTGCGTAATATGGTCTCTGCTAATCAAATCCGTGTTTCTTATATTTCAAGTGGTGATTAATTAGCTGACACACTCACAAATCCACTGCCTAAACAACAATTTATTCGGTTAAGAACCAAGAATGGTGTCATGAATAGACCCCAAGTCTTGAGGGGGGATAATAGAGCCACACGTGTATGAGATGTATATATGAGATTCATATCTATTTTTAAGATTCTGATTATTACTTAGTTAGTCTAAAGTTATCTTTGTTTATATCTCGGATAGTTGTACTTATCTTTACCAAGTGTATATATATGTGTTCATGTACAGTCTTTTATCATTTCTATTTAGATTCTTTAAAAATGTTATTTTAATAAATTTACTTTGAAAACTTTATAATTTTTAAGTAACAATTAAAATTATAAATATACTAGAAGTGGTTTATCATAAATTTTGGTGACTACACCATGGCCAGCATACTGTATTTTAAACATAGATGTATACATGATCTTTTTTCTTTTGGTAATTAAATGTATACATGATCTTATTTGGTCGATGCTGATACATAAATATATGGGATAAATGTATTTTAATATTCTGTAGTTTGCTAAACTTTCATATTAGGCTTTTAAGTTTCAAATGTATCATATTAAACCTTAAATTTACATTTTATGTCACATTAGGCCTTCAAGATTCAAGTGTATCACATTAAGCTTTCAATTTACATTTTATGTCAAATTAGGCCTTTAAATTTCAAGTGTATTACATTAATCTTTCAATTTATATTTTATGCCATAATAAATAATTAATGTACTTTAAAACCTTATATAATTTATTTATTTTTAAATAAAAAGCACTACAATAAATTTTATCATTTAATACTTTCTACTTTGTAAAAAATTATTTTTTATTCCTCCAAAAAAAATTATTCATCCTAACTAAAAAAAAAAATCATGATGAAAAAAGATAAGATTAAATAAATTTTCATGATAATTTTTTAATAATTTAGGATAAAAAAAATATCATGATGAAAAATATATAAGATAAAAAAATTCATGATAATTTTTTTTTATTAATTTAGGATGAAATAAAAAGTTTTAAATGAAAAGAAAATTAGATAATTTTTTATTTATATTATTGAAAATTGGCAAAAAATTATAAATTAGAGACTTAATATAATATACTTGAAATTTAAAAGTCTAATATGACATAAAATATAAATTAAAATTTTAATATGATACACTTAAATTTTAAAAGTCTAATATAATATAAAATATAAATTTAAAATTTTATATGATATATTTAAAATCTAAAAATTTAATATAAAAATTTAACAAACTGTAAAATACTAAACTACAGTTGTCCCTAAATATGTACAGATTAACTGATCCATAAAAATGTATCCATGGATAGGCCACGCCAAATTCAACTCATCCAATGCCCTTTTTTATTGAAAATAAATAAATAAGAAAAACGTCAATGTCTCCTATGATTGGTAGTCTTTGTCTTATTAGGACAGCCTCCAATAAAATCGCACACCAACTCCATCCACGTGTAAAATAATGGACCGTCGATTATCCTCATTGGTCTTCGCGTCAATCATCACCCAAAACATTAAACATTAAAAAAATTAAATAAATAAAAAAATACAAAAAATGAAACCACTTTTTCTCTAACCTTCTTCCACTATCCAAACACTCTCTCTGAGAAAAAAAACCAAACCCCCTTTTTTCAACTCCAAACTCAACCAACCTTCAAAGCTTTGCCCCTTTTTTTTGTTGTTGCTATTTTCGTTTCCTTTTCTTTTTCGTCCAACCGTTTTTATGTGAATGTTTTCGTAGTGAAATGAAGTGAAAGCTTTTCTTGTAGAAAAAAAAAGAAAATGGAGTTTCACCAAGAAGTTCCGCACGGCATGGCTTTCCAGACTTTCACAGATCAGCCGGAAATATCCGTCGGCGGCGGAAGCAGCGGAGGAAGTGGAGGTCGGACGTGGCTTGACAACGCTATGTTTAGGCAGCAGAAATTCCTTCACTTGCAGGCCGAATCCGAGTCCCGGAACGAAGAAATTGCAATGGCTACGGCGAGAAAAAACGGCAATTGCAGCGATCGGAGGAGTTGCGGTGGGGAAGAGGAGGAGGAGGAGGAGGAGGAGGAAGAGAGGGAAGAGGAAGAGGAGGTGGAGAGTGAGAGCGCGAGGTTCAAAGCAGACGTAGTTGGGCACCCTCTGTACGAGCAGTTGCTGTCGGCTCACGTTTCGTGCCTGAGGATCGCCACTCCGGTCGACCAACTGCCAAAGATCGACGCTCAGCTCGCTCACTCTCGGCGCGTGGTGGCCAAGTACTCGGCGATCGGCATTCCCGGCGGTGTTCAAGTTGTGGATGAAAAAGATCTTGATCAGTTCATGGTTTGTTTACTCAAATCTTTTGCCCATTCTTTTTTTAGTTTCGAGATTTATTTTTTTTTGCTTTCTGTAAGCTTTTGATCTCATAAGTTAATTGTGACTTAACAAGTTTATTGAGATGAATTCCCCTCACTGAATAAGAAATGGGATATTGTTAAAATCAATGATTGGTGCTAATGCTAATTCAATTATTGAATTATCTTTTTTCAAACTAAAATATTATAGAAGTTCAAATTTGACAATTCAAATTTTAACAGGTCTTCAAATTTTAATAGGTCATCAACTTTGATTATACTTAAATAATTACCATTACCATGAGACATTGATGGGCCTATTCCTTTATTGGTACGCTTAAAATTTTCCTCTGATTCTCTCCCTTAGTGCAAATGCTTTCATGATAAGATAAAACAGAGTCAACAATATGAAGCTGATCAAAATACATAAGTAGACAACTTATACCAGTCGCTGAATAATTTTCCAGAATTTTGTCGTCTCTGAGGTTTGACTCACCTAGATTGTTTGTTGATTATATTGAGTGCTGAAAAATGTCGAAGGTTTAATAATTAGTAAAGCATCTCATTTAAAACCTAATAATCTATATGCATGAGAACTGATATTGAAGGCAATATATATATATAATTTGATGAGAGGACACTGCATGTTTTTGAGGATATAAGTTATGTTAATAACTATCCAATAGATTGTTCATTTTAAAGGTTGCTAATTCCTCACAATATACCTTTGGATTGAACGACATTTTGTATGATTTTGTCAATTTAACTAACTCGTATTATTTTTCTTCTGATCTGATGCAGACAAATTATGTTTTATTGCTCTGTTCCCTTAAAGAGCAATTGCAACAGCATGTTCGTGTTCACGCCATGGAAGCAGTGGTGGCCTGTTGGGAGCTTGAGCAATCTCTGCAGAGCTTAACAGGTAATATCTGTTTCTTTGCAACTGAGCAATTTTTATTCAGTTGTAAGTTATAAAAAGAGTTAATTTCATCCACATCCCTTGAGGTTTGACTTAAATACAAATATCATCAACCTCCCTTCAGGATTTAAAATTTCATCATTTTCCTGTCCTAATATTTCATTCACACCCCTCAAAATGATATCATCCACACTCCATGTAGGGGTGCTAGATGTAATTTTCAAAACCTGAAAGATTAAATTGAAACTGGTGCAAACCTCAGGGGTCCAGATGGAAAATTAAAAAACATAATTTTGAAAAGATATTTTCATTTGCTTCTCTCTAAAGCTCGTTTTGTAATATTTTTTTTTAAAGACTATTTCTCTCAGCTCCCTTATGTGTGGTATTTGACAGTGTATGGTACTTGATGTCTGACTTTGATGGTAGCTGATTTAGTGACCTCTGCTGAGGAAATATCACTTCCTATAGTTTTTACCCTGCATTATTGTCTTTCAGCTATGGATAAATACCACTTAGCTAGAAAGCTGTATCGAGCTCATTCATAAGTTTGCATTCAATAGGGTTTCAGGCATCAGAAGATGATCCTTAATGTACTTGGTCTTAGTTCGTAAAGTGTACACATGGTTACTCCAAGTTAAAGTCATAACTGTACTGAAGTGGTCACTCTGTTACTTGTCACAGTCAGGTCTACATATGAGCTTTTTATGCTGAACTCGCAATAGTGTGTTACTTTCACTTTGATTCTTAATTAAGTCAACAGCTTATTGACCTATATGCACATAAATACATACACATATGACATATACAATACTTGCTTTAAAGCATATTTCTTTTTTTCTATTTTTCCAGTCCATGGAATAGAAAATCCTATTTCCTTGTCTCCATTTATATATATATATTTTTTTTTTCCTTTTTCTTCTACTTTTTTAAATTAGTTTTATTTTAATTTTTGGTTTTTATGATATCTCTATATCTATAAAATGCTAGTTGCTAAGTTAAAAAAATACACAATGCCTGAGCAGGTGTATCGCCGTGTGAAGGCACAGGTGCAACAATGTCCGATGACGATGATGATCAGGTAGATAGTGATGTCAATTTGTATGATGGAAGTCTTGATGGCCCTGATAGCATGGGATTTGGTCCTCTCATCCCCACCGAAACTGAAAGGTCCTTGATGGAGCGTGTAAGGCAAGAATTGAAGCATGAATTAAAACAGGTGAAAATTTATAAACTTGATCCATATTGCTGGACAGAAACATGTTGGCGGTGACTGATAAAGGCTGCTTTTCAGGGTTACAAGGAAAAGATTGTGGACATTAGAGAGGAAATTCTCAGGAAGAGAAGAGCAGGAAAACTGCCAGGTGATACCACCTCCCTTTTGAAAGCTTGGTGGCAATCACATTCTAAGTGGCCATACCCGACTGTAAGTTTGACATACTCTTCATAGCTATGAGTTGTCATATGCTTTATTATTGTCTCCTAAGAAGTCATCATTTGCTTCGAAATCTTGTTTTAGGAGGAAGATAAAGCAAAATTGGTGCTAGAAACAGGCTTGCAATTGAAGCAGATAAATAACTGGTTTATAAATCAAAGGAAAAGGAACTGGCATAGCAACCTTTCATCTTCACCTGCCTCAAAGAGTAAACGCAAGAGGTAGGTTGATTATTGACATAAGCTCAATTTGCTTCATAAATGTTCTTCGATTTTCAATTGGAAAATGTTATGCAGGTAAAACCAGCAATCAGAACGTAATGTAAATGGACAAGTACAAATGGTAGCATCTTGTTTATACTTATCTCTCCAGTCTTCCAGCCAGTTGGAATCTGAGAGTAATGTTTTGGCAAAACAGGATTGTACTGCAAGGGAAGATCAGTGTAGTATGTGGAGATTTTTAATTTACGTTTTTACACAAAAAAAAAGAAGAAGCTTATTTGATGGTGCCATTATAATACCTATGATAGTGGTTTCAGTAATGACAGATGTGATATCTGTACTATCATTGAGTTGAAGCCTTGGAAGGGAAAAAAAAAACAAAACGTAATATATATTCTGCTAGCCTTCTTTCTAACCATGTGCAGGTGGATCCAGGTAGCATTTTGTGCACTGCGTGACTGAGTTCTAAAATTATAAATTCCTATGTTTATTTTTGTGAATAAGAATGACTGTGTAAATGCATTTAAATTTATGACAATTTAGTAGTTTGATGCTATAGTCAATAAAACAAAGAATGCAATAATACTTAAAGAAGATAAAAAAAAATAATAATAATAATAAAGAGGAGAGAAGGAGGAAGCATTGGATTATATCATGCAGTGAGAGAGTAATTCTTCCCTCATTGCCTCCAAGGCCTAAGAATAGATGGGAAGCAAAACATTTGTAAGAAATTTAATGTTGAAGGAAATGAAAGAATCTAGAGCCTAGTGCCCCAATATGCTATTTCTCTGGTAAGCCGAAGCGGAAGCATGGCAGACCATGGTTTTCATTTTGAACCTTGCTGATCTAAATTCGAAGTAAATCTAACCAGTTGTGGTAACCTCACCAATTGAGATCATAAACGAAACCAAGTTAGGTTTATAATCATTTCAGTTTCTCTCGAATGGCTGGTCTACACAGAAAAGTAATTATTCTGTCTCCCTTCGGATTCCTTCCTATGATAGCCTTGAATACTTTTTTCTTTTTCTTTTTATTGAAGTTACTTTTTAGGTCGAGGCATCTCCACTATCAGGACTCGAAATTTCTTTCAAATGTTATGAATATGGTTTCTTTTTCTTTTACCAAATTTCCTCCTGTCTTTAATCCCTTATTAATTCAAAATTGGCAGAAATACATGCAGCAATAAAAGTGGCAAAAGGAATTTATTTAAGAAATAACAAAAAAGAAGTCAGTAAACAAAGCAATGTAGTTTGCATTATAATGCAATTCCAGAGACAGAGAGGATCAACAAATTTAAGAAAATAAACTATACCAGCAATTAAAAGATTTCTAGTTAAAGATCAACATCACTATCATGAACCAGGGTGCCTATTTTCGCCACCTAAAGGAGCAGCAAACCTTGCAGAGAACCCAAGAAGCAAATTTTCTTCTTCTCTACCATTAGCACCATCGAAATTGAGAGCATAACTATGAGGATCATACCGAAACCGATTTCTCTCCTTCTTGCCCTTCCAATACCCACCAATCTTTCTAATAAAGTTTTTCCATTTAGGCCCGGCCAATACTTCAGAAGTCTCCTTTGCTATACTCATCTTCTTGAACCACCATGCCATCATCCCACTGCATCTTCCTCCTTCCTGCAATAAATGTCTACTTTCGTTGCCATCTCTGCGGCTCAATCCGAACCCGAAAAGCCTAAAACACTCACACCCAGTTGAGGAATTAGGCTCTTCATAGTGATCCATATCTTCTTCTTCGTGTTGCTCCTCCTTGATGGGTGAACCATGGATCATGAAGCTTGGTTTCTTTGCCATTAGAACAGAGAGAGAGAGAGACGAGGATTGGAGGATTTTTGCTAATGGAGAATATTGGTGATGAAGAGGGAGGTCTTAAATTGTGGGGAAGTTTGAAGAGGAAGTATCAAAGAAACCGGAGGTTGGTGGGGTTGGATTGGATTTGATAGATAGAAGGGAACGTTTATGGAAACTGCAATTTAAGGGGAAAAAAAAAAAAATCTACTTTTTCCATGAATACTTGGCCTTGAAGATTTTCTGAACTGAAAATCGTTTGTATTTGTAAGTGGAAAAGAGAAAGATCAAATTAATATGATTTCTTAAACCAAAACGTTTTCAAGTTGACCAGTATGCAGCTTGCCGGCTTTGGGTTGATACGCGGTGTCGTAACGGAGTGTCACTGTCAGCCCCACACATGACACGCTTTGTGAATTGTGATTACAAATGAAACGACAGAAACCGTTTCCCGTGGTCTTTTGTTAACGACATTTGGATATTTATGGGATTTTGTTTAGTTATTTCTTTTTAAATTAACAGAAAACTCTACACACCCCACAGAACCCCACCTTCTTAAGGATCTGAACGTCTATTTAGTATTTTTTATTGAGCATGAAATTCTGTCATTCGAAGTAACAGTAATTACATCAACCAAAAAAACAAAATTTGCTCCTTAACTTTTTCTTCAAAAATAGAATTTTAAGTAATGATTGCAGTTTTATTTTATTTTTTTAATCTATTCACACTCTATTAATATTCTCCCTAAAATTTGATATTAAAAAAGTAATGGCTTTATAGTTGGATAAATGTTGCGTGTATTAAACTTATTAATCAAATTTTTAATAACCAATAATATAGAAATGTTTTAATTATCGATAAATTAATAATGCTCTTAATCTAATAAAATAATACTAATATTAAAAATTTAATTAATATATTTAATCACTCTAAAGTACTCTTTTAATTTATATAGTAATATAGTTATTTCTTGCTGCTAATTAAAATTTGTTGGTTTTCTTTCAATGACAATTAAACTTTGTTCATGTCCAAAAAAAAGGAAAATTAAACTTCGTTCCTAACTGATTAACTAGGTAACTATTTATTAAAATTATATAAAAGCAAGACTTCTAAGAAAAGAAAAAAAGGAAAGATTAACTAAAATTTCCCCATGATTCAAGCTGTTCAACAAATAAACCAGGAAAAGATACTTTAGTAATCGTTGCAGATTTTAGCAAAGTGCGTAGATTAATAAAAAATACTACATTGTTATGTAAACGTACAGTTCTTTTTATAATAGTATTTGTACATCTATAAACCATAACACCTTTCTCCGTGATCCTCAACTAAAAATGTTGAATCCAATCCCTATTACTCCAATAATAAAAAATGCAAAAGTAAAAACCCACAAGATTAACCAAGTCTGCCAAAACGAAATGTAGCCAAGTACATGTTCCTCGTGTAACATGGGCATCCTAATTTCGGTTCGGGCCTTCACCAAAAAGTTAAGGGCCTTCTCATGGAGGGCAGCAAAAGAACATGGAAATGGTCTCTCTCAAAACAACAAAACAACGCCAAAAATGAAATCCCCATTCCTACGATGACAGGTAAAAATTTACAGCTAATAAATATTTTCCAAATGTAAAATCTAACAACTTTTGACACTTCTTTAAGAACTAAATTTGCTATCAAAACAGTAATAAAACAGCCACAGGCAAAGACAAGAGATTCTTAAAACTTTCTTTGAATCATTTTTGCACAGGAGGTTGTGTTGAGGAGGGTTGCTGAGGTTGGTTTTGTCCTTTAGGAGGAATCTTTGCCGCCATAGCTCGTAAATGGTTTGCGATTTCAGTGAAGCTTGGTCTCTCGGATGGCTCTGATGACCAGCATCTCTCCATCAGTGATTTCCATTCTAAATCACAAGATTCAGGGATGGCTGGCCTTAAGGTGTTACTTACTATGCCACCTGCATATTATTTGGACAAAAGATTAAGGCATCTCAAAAAATTTAAGTCAGCCACTAAGAAACTGAACATGTAAAAAGGTGATATACTATTCAAATACAAAATCATTACCTATGATGGCCCCATAATGCAAATCTGCATATGGTTCTTCCCCAGTAAGGAGCTCCCATAACACAATGCCAAATGAAAACACATCAACCTGTACATTAAGCAATTAACACAGATCTGAAGAAGATCAACAGAGATCATTGCAAGGAATAATTCAGTTATAAGGGTCAAAGCACAAACCTTCTCAGAGACAAGGCTACTGCTACCATTCAGAAGCTCTGGTGCCATCCATGGAAGTGTTCCTCGCACACCACCAGATATCAGTGTCTGACATTTCACCTTTGATAGGCCCAAATCACCAACCTGAATCCATCCATAAGCGTATGAGTGAAATATATCTCTTAAAAGAAGCAATTGAAATAATGCTTAAACCTCCTACAGCATATCAGCACCAAATTTTGATTACCAAATGATGCAGAAGAATTTGTCATTAATATTGACCACAAGAAGCAGTAAGTGAAACAACACACAGAAATAGAAGTGTGACATTTCACTTCTTTTTTTTTGGGTGCATGAGTGACATTTCACTTAATATCCAAATTTTAGTAAACTACTAAATTGGTGAGAAGACTAGTTTATTACAAAGCAAATATCAAGCCATACATGAAATCCATGAAATATCGATTATTTTGAAATATTTGTATCTCTTCTTTGTCTATTTACAAATATTTTATTATCCTGCTCTATTGCATTAAACAATGGTCATCCTCCAATTTTTTAGCAATATGAAATTTTTAACTTTGCAGCAAGAGGTGCAACACAAAATGCCCCCTCAACCACTCAAAACACAAGCAACCATTCTTTTCATGTAATAAGCAAACTTTGCCCATTACCCCCTCATCTTCCTTTCATAAGTCACAGCTACATCGAGCCTTCTAAAGAAGACTTGCCAGCATGGCCAAAATAAATAAATAAATAAGAAAAGAGAACCCAGAGTTTCCAAGGTTGTTTGTTACTTCTTTTGACAGACAAAAGGTGCTCAACTTTATGTTTTGCTACTGCTGTCATTTTAATAAATAAAAATCTATTAACTTCACATCATTGTACATTCACCTGTTCAATGTCACAATACTGCATCATTCAGAATATTGTATATCTTTTAACCCAAAAAAAAAGGGTAAAAGGAAAAACAGATTATTTTATATACGATGTCACTTATGTCAACTCAGCCAGAATCATCACCCCATTATCACTCTCAAATTATCTGCTAGATATGTTCAACTCAAAGATGATGATTTAGAAGATGCACTTTACATTTTCAGAATTAATTAGCAACTAATTTCTCTTCCCTTGCTTGTAATGATGCCAACTACAAAAGCAAGATTCTGATAACATGACAAACTTGAAATGTTTCTTGCCATATATAATAAGAACAGAGTGACCATAGAGCAGAATGATCATGTTAGCAAATTGCAAGGAAAATCAGGCTATTCATTTACCTTGCATATTGGACGGTGAGGATCTCGCAGATTTACAAGCAAGTTGTCACTTTTTAAATCAAAGTGAACAATATTCTTTCCATGCAAATACTCCATTCCGAATGCCACGTCCATTGCAATCAACAGACGCTTACGCTTGTCAAGACTCCTGATACAATTCTTCTTTGTCAAACTTTTGATCACTTAATATACTTGTAAGACCATATATTGCAATTAAACCAAGTAACAAGGATGCTAAAGGGAAAACAAAACTTACTTCTCATTCTTCTGCAAAGCATTTCTTAGAGAACCATTGACCATATACTCGGTAACTGTAGCCACAGAACCTCCAGGACCATCAAGCACAACACCATAGAAAGCAACCACATTTGGATGGTGCAAGTCAGCAAGCTTGATGGCCTCATTCCAGAAATCATCTCTCTGTGAAAAGCATTAAAACATAATGCAGGACTTAATGTGCAAGCCATTAAAGGTACAAAATCTCAGTGGAAAATGTAATCATTTGTCATGGAAGGCACAAACCATGCGCTCTTGTTCTGAAGCTTTTCCGGAAAAGCATCTATCATTGATCCGTTTGATTGCAACATCAGTACCCCTCCACTTTCCATGATAAACTGTGCCAAAGGTGCCAGAACCCAATTCCCTCAACTCTTCAAGGTCACTGTTCATTATAATCTGCAAGATAATATCGCCTAGGTTAATGGGAAGCTCACAGAAGAGCAATGTATTGACAGGAATACAAAACAAAAATGTTACCTGCAAGCGGCCAAGGCCATCTGATACTGGAAAACCTATATTTGCTTTTTCTGGCATCTTAGTTTTTACGTCCTGAATGGGGAAAAGATGAGGAAAGAACGTGAAGTATATTGCAACTATAGTTAAAGAAGGCATGAAAGTATCATTACATAAATATAAGAGACAAAAACAAATTAAGAAATGAGAACAAGTAAGCTCATGTCATGTTCATTCCCACATACAGAGGAACATAATGCTAAGACTAGGTTAACAAATCACCTCAACTTTATCTTTATGCTGTTCTTTGAGCTGCATATCAGCATCCCTGTTTTCAACACCTCCACCTTGCTTGGAACCATTAGATTCACTTTTATCGCGAAAGTCAGGATTAGAAGATGTAGATGGCTGGAAAACAGAAGCAGCTACACCCTCAGCAACAGCTTGAAGTTCTTGCTTGATCTGTTCCTCTCCTGAGCCTTTAACAGGGAAGACAAAATATGATGGATAAGCACTCAAGGCAACAGCAACAAAATATTTAAAGAAAGTTAATACACTTCACTAACCTTTGGCAGATCGAGCTTGCTCTGAATTGAGGTCCCTGTTCATATTGCTGAATGGCTGCTGAACTCCATCCTCCAAAGTATTTAGTTCCTCACTATTGCCCAAATGGTTCTCACTCACAGGATCTTTAGGAGAAAAGAGTTCTTTTCTTGATGGAACCCTGTTAGGTCTGGGAGGTGGAAACTGAGTGTCATGGTGCAAATTCCAAGGATCTTGATTGCTAAAAAGTGAGTTTGAGGAATCTTGAACATTTGAGAGAAGAGCTTCAGCACTTGTTTGCCCTACATTAGACTGGAATCTTAATGTGTCTTCCATCCATTCAGCAGGAGGCCTTACCCTATCAGATAAATGAGCAGAGTCAATCCCAGCAAATACAGGATTGCCATAATGAACTTCACTTGGATTCATTAGATGCACTCCAAGTTTTGATTGTGAATAAGATCCAGGGTTGCTCCACATAGGTGGTTGTGCCACCTCATAGGATTCTACGAGCCTTGAATTATGCATATATGGAGATTCTGCAGAGGAACAAGGGAGCACTTCAGTTGAAATAAAGTTAGTGGTCTCGAATTTGTCAAAAGTCTTATCTACAAGCAAATCCCTCCCTCCAACTTGCTGTGTTCTATGATCAAAGATGCCTTCCATCCTAAATTTATCAACAGGTAGCTTACCATGCTCCTTATTGACGAACGTTTCAGTGGGGGATATCTTGACGGTTTCCATCCTCCCATCAATCGGTCTCAGTTGCTCATTTGACATGCAAATGTCTACAGAATCTTCTTTTGGATTGACACCTGGAAGTTTGTTAGAAAACTCCTTTGGAGATTCATCAACCATGCACTCTGAAGTTTGAACAGGCACACCTTCAACAGGAGGAACATCCTGAGTAACAATTTTATTCACCAAGGTATCCTGTTTAACCTGGCACTGAGCCGGTGCAGGCCATTGCTGCAAAGAATCAATTTGACAAGATTGAGGAATAGTGCCCACAAATGCACCGTTTGATGTTTGCAGATCAGCAACCCTCCCAATCACACCCTGAGGAGCAGGAATTCTAGGATGCTCAATATTATCAACTTGTTGGAGATTAATCATGTCATTTTCATGCTTTCCCTCAGGAATCTGTGGAAGCCTAGTTGCCTGTGGTTGAATGTTTCCAGTTTGAGGATCCCCATGACCAAGGACCTTAGGCCGAGCATCAATTCCCTGTTCAAGAGTGCCTTCCCCTAATGCTCCAGTTACCATAACCCTAGTCATCGGCTGAGTTCTCAGATTGTCCTCCAAACGAAGACTATGATAAGTTGAGTTTGAATCAGATACAGAACTTGAAGGACTGCTTCTTTGGCCCTGTACCACAGTATCAGAATGTGCATGAGGCAATGCTTTCTGACACATGTAACAATCCTCTAACCTTTTGATTTTGTCATGGTATATTACCTGCTGGTGGGGAACCGATCCATCAGAAAAAATTACATGCTCCTGCGGTGGAACCTGATGCCAGCTATAACCACCTCCTACCACTGCTGATGGGACCTGAACTTGATAAGAATTGTAGCTTTGTTCAACAGGAAGCTGGACAACCCGTGGACCAAATGCTCTTTCATCCACAAAACTATCCAACTGAGTTTGTTGGGGTTGCGCCAAAGGTTGAACTATATTTGGTCTTATACCAACACAAGAAGATGAGGGATTCAAAGTCATGTGCACTGCAGGAATAAAATGATGTGGAGTCATGCCAGCACCGTTATCACGGAACTGCTGTTGGGTAAATATGGGGCCAGCAGTACCCAACAGATGATGACTTGGGAACCCCATCTGGGGAGAGAGTTGAACATAATCTGCATGGTTCACAACTTCTTGGTGAGGATCAACATATGATTGGACATAGGATGTGGGGGGTGGAATTTCCATTCCAGGTTGCTGCAGACCCAATTGCTGATGTGGTAATGTTGCAGGCACAGACCTTTCTAATTCAACCTCTGGCTGGGAAGTCAAATTTTGGGGAGGTCCAGACTTAACCACAGGAATGCCAAATGGTACTGCAGAAGCATCAGCATAAACAGCATGACTGGGATCCACAAATACCATCCTTGAAGCAGCATCATGAGAAGTATCTGAATTTCCCTTGGGCGACAAAGTGCTGTTTGATAGAGGTCCAGTTACATCCCCTTGTCCAGGACCCAAGCTATCAACAACCTCAGTTCCACTGAAATCAGAATTTTGTGTTGAAGTTGCACTTGCTATACTCTCCTTCCTCGTGATGCTACCACCAGCCATATCCATAATCCCATTCACTGCATCAACATATCGCTGCCCACTATCATGCAAATCCCCAAACTGCATCGCACTAGATGGATCAAGTTCTGAAGCAGAAAACAGAAACACCCTTAACTTAGCTGACCCATCTGAAGACCTCTCAAGAAGCTTTTCATACTCCTCCATCATATTGTCAAGATCATCAGGGCATGAAACAGACACCAGAGCATCAAGGTCCTCATCAGGGAGTTGATATTTTATAACCACTGCTTGCCCATAGGTATCCACCATCTTCTGCACAAGCTCATTATAGCTCACGTCTCTTCTAACACTAATAATCCTTGTATGCCCTCCAACATATCTCAACATCCCATCACTTGGTCTCGGGTAAATCTTTCCTCCAAAACTACATAGAAATTTTACTTTCTTCACTGACACAGAATCATCTCCACCCTCTTCGCTCGCTTGATCGGTCCCACTGCCACCAGCTCGACTGCCCAAATTAGAACTATAACCAAAGCTAGTAGCTGAATCATTCCCTGTCTGATAGGTGGCAGCAACACCAACTCTATTACTATATCCATGCTTGGCTGCCATATCATGAGCATGATCCGCACCAAAGGCACCATTCCGATTACCCAAATTCGGATTGGTTACAGACACTATAGCAGGACCATTGCTTATAAGGTCTACAGCACCAGTAGCAACCCGATTGCCCAAATTAGGACTATAACCATATCCAATACCCGAGCTCACACCTTGATGCCCCATTGGTGCAGGCACAAAAGGACACCATGCAGCCACACCAGGAGCCGCATTTCCATACCCGAGACCAACAAACCCAGCTTCAGAGACTGTTGCCGGATAAAAAACAGGTACAGAATCAGGGCTCCCAATCTCACGAGCTGAGTTTGGGAAAAACCCATCTGGGCTTCGACCCGTTGTAGTCGGCGGCGAAATGCGGGGTTCTTCGGCCACAGTTCGAGCTACGTTTAATGGTCTTAGATCTTTTGGAATCGAATTTTGATCAAACGCCATATCTACAATATATCAATTCCAATTTTTTTAAAGGTCTTTTTAAAATCAATCCAGATATATAGAAACCAAATGATTGAATAAAAAAAAACTAGGGTTTTTGCCTTTGGGGATTGTAACTTTTTTCCTCGTGTTTATCTACATTGAGGTATGGGATTGGAACTCCGGAAACTGCGATAAACCCTAGTCAAATTAAGCAAAACTAAACAGACATTTCAAGCTCTTCAACCCATAAAATGAAAAAAGAAAAAAAGAAAAGAAAAAAGAAGAAGAACGAAAACAAATACAGAGAACAGAGAGAAAAAGAAAAATACCAGATTTGAAACGGCGTTTGAGAGAGAGAGAGAGAGAGCAATATAGAGATAAGGAAGAAGAAGAAAGAAAGAAACAGAGAAGCTGAGTCGGTGCAGCGACCAAGTGCACCGCAAGAGCCTCGATTCAGGGCTACGATGAATCTTTTCCCTCCACCTTCTCTCTCTAGTTTCTCCCTCAAAAAAAATTGTGACTATATTTCTGGGTAACGTTTATTTACCAGTATAAATTTCTGGGTAGATTTTATTTTCTCGGGAAAATAAGGGAAAAAAAATACAAACTTTTATTTTTCTCTCTTTTTTTCGAAAATGGCAGCAAAATATTATGATTATCCCTTTGTTTGGTTTTTCTTAGGTTTGAAGGAATTTTGTGAAGAGGGAATGGGGGGAAGAAGGCACGTGGATGGTTTCATGCAAATTCATAATCATAAGTAGAAATGGCATTCTATTTTTGGTCCATTTGGTTAGGAGACAACGACTAAGTTTTTGTATCTGTAGAGAATGAGACTTGACTTGAGACACTTACTTGGATTTGGATTGGGATTGGGATTGGGACCCATACTTTCTTTTTCCTTTCTTTTTTTCTATTCTCCCAAACAGAAAGTTGTTTAAGGATGATGATTTGCCAAGGACACATCTATTCAACTTAGAGAGCAGTAGAACAAAACGATAATTATATATAGTTTTTATTTTTCTATTTATTTTTAATAAAATTTATGTAAATATTTAAAGATATTGTGTTTTGGTTTTTAGCCAAGTTTTGTTGGACTTTCCTTACCTTTCTTTGTTGTCACGAAATCGAAAAAGTCATTTTTTTAATTTTGTCATTCATAATATATATATGTTATCTTTTGCGTAAATGTTTTTTTTTTTCTTTTTTTAATATATATCTTGCAGAGTTAAGAAAAGCTTGTTGAAAATAAAGTTTTTTTCTTAATCTTAAATGTGTTTCATCGAAAAAGAAATTTTTTTTCAAATGTCTTTCGTTTACCCAAATACACACACACACAAGTTTCATTAAAAAGAAATCAACTATGCATGTGTAATGTATATTTGTATATAATTGGCAAAGCTTAAATTATGTTTTGTTAACGACATTAAAATCAAATCGTGCTTAGATGAAAAAAAGAAAAAGAAAAATCCATTCATGCAATCATTCATTTAATTGCATCTTTTTTAAAAAAAATAAATACCACTGATAAAATTATTAATTTGATTTAAGATATAATAGTGCAAAATTAATTCAATCAACCACATTACAAACCGAAAAAACTCACCAAAAAAATCACTTTCCCATAAATTTAAAAAAAAAATATAGACCACCATCGTTCTAAAAGTTTTTTCCAGAAAAGTATTTACGTTGATAATGTGCTAGAATTACCAAATTCAATTCTATTATATTAAAATAGAAAAAAACTCTTATTTCTCTAATTCATTTCAGGAACACTTTATGTTCTCCATTACATATTTTTATTATACATTTTAAATTCTCGAATATTCCGGTCAAAAGAGACTTGACCAAAATGGATTTCATATATCCAAGTGTGAAAAGGGAGTATATACATAGACAGACTTTCACCGCATATATTAACTAGCCATCGGTCTTTCACTTAAAAAAAAAAAAAAAAAGAGGGGGATTGAGCACCTATACTCGTCAATTGTTAAGCTTTTGCAATTTGGTTAATTTTTTGTTTGTTTTTTTTTTTTTTTGGCACTTTTGGTATTAACTAACTTTACTTTTTTTGCACTTTCGGTATTTTAATCATTTTTAATTTGTTTACTTTTTAGCAGTTTTAGGACACTCATCAAGTTGATGTAACATATAGAGATGTTTTGAAGTTATTTGATTTTGTAATTTCGTTATTTTATATATTGTTACAGTAAATGTATTGCATGTTTTAAAACTGTTAAAAAATAATTCAAAAGAGTTAAAAGAATCAAAGTTCAAAAAATATTAAATTTAAAAACTAAAATAAAAATAAAAACCAACATCCAAAAGCTGAGAGGCATATGTACTAAAATTCCTAAGAAAAACGATAACTTTTAGGATAAACCTCAAAAGAAAAAATTAATTTTTTATTTTAATTTTTTATGGACAATATTTTTCTATACGCTACTGTTGAAGCAATTCTTTTTTATTCTACTAAAAAGCATATTATGAGTGATCTATATGTTTATTTTAATAGATTTATAATTAATAAAAAAAATTATTAATGATGTAAGATCTACAACTGATTTAATTTTCTAATAATTATTTTTAAGTTTTATTTAATCTTATATAATCCTTCACTAAAAAAAAAGGCTAAACTTATTTTCGCTTTATATTGTTATTATTTATTCAATTTTTTCAGTTATAGGATTAAGATGATATCTTAATAAAGGAAAATACACTATTTTATTTTCCTTTTCATGGGACTCAATGGCTTTCATAAAGTTGAAATTAATACCACAAAAAATAATTTTTCAAAATACATTGAAAGTTTTAAAATTTAAAATTTTCTCATTTGATTGTATTATATTCTTTAATTTTTTGGACATACCAAAACAAAATGTCAAAGAAACTGTGTTTGGTTTCAAACGTTTGGAAATGACCTATGATTTGAGTGTTTTTAAGCAAAATAACGGTGTTAAATAAAAATATTATTTTATAAAACTTAAAAAGTAATTATTCAAAAAAGTTAAATTAGTTATGGACCTACATCATTAATGAAAAAATCTTCATTAATTATAAGATTATTAAAATAACCTCATTAACTACTCATCACATGTTAGAGGAATGCTTTCACACTAGTACTGAGGCAAATATTTTCCTTATTTATTTATTTATTTATTTATTATTTTCTTGTTTCTAGTAAGTATTAGGACATGAAATTCTATTGGTGTTTAGTATTAAGTCCGTGGTCGTTGGTTGTAGGTTGTAATAGATTTACATTCCTGTACGTTAGAGTGTTTTTTTTGGGTGGTGAATGTACTTTAGAGTTTGTTGATACTGAATGTAACAACTTTTGGAATCCCTTAATACCTGCAAATTGGATAGGACTAGAAAAGTCCGTCTGTTAATGAAAAGTACTTTTCTAGATTTGCTTCTATGCAAAAGGGCTTTCAATATCACAGAGATATGAATGCTTGACTTGTATGAGAAGAAAAAGTGTCCCAAAGCAAAAATTAAACAAAACAACAAAATTAAACAAAACAAAAGAATTTGAAAAGTAATATTAATTAGTGAAAGAAATCATACGCGTTTTGATATTTTAATACTCCCGCTTTTGGGTAAGGGTGTTGGAATATAAAAAAATTACTTGGTCCAGCTTTCAGTGGTGTTTTTTTGTTCTTTTGCTATTTTGAAAGTCGGTGTGCAAATTTTTAAACTACTTTCTTTTTGTTTTTTTTTCAAAGGGAAAATTTTTTAACTTTGGAAAATGTATTAAACAAAATTAATGAGAAAAATAGTCGTGGAAAGATAGTACTTGGTTTGATTTATATTTTATTTTCTACAGGTCAAAATTACTTATATATATATATATTTGTGTGTCTATATATATATAGTGTTACTATCAAATCTATTTGATGGAGAGTTTATACAATCTAACATATGAGTTTTTTTTTAGTTTTTGTTTATACAAAATACTTTTAAATGCTATTAATTTTAAAATTTCACAAAAACAAAATATGATTAAAACAATAAAATATACTTGATTATTGTGTTTTGTATAATATTTTTTTTATTTTTTTTTTTAAACTGAATAGCTCTAAATGTTATAAAATTAAAAGCTAAAATTTAAAAAAAAAAAATTCAAAAAAACTAAAAAGGTCTTTGATAAAAAACTTATAAAGCTCAACNATAAATTTGTCCCTCTTTCGTGCTACTACTTTTAGAGAACAAAATCTACTTCAGTGAAAATCACTATCAAGATCAATTTCACCTTGGGAAGTAGCCTTTATTAATATTACTTTTCTTTTTCTTTTTTATTATTGTTGTTGCTTTTCTTTCATTTTGGAAGAAAAATTATTGAAGAAGGTAAAATTACAAAATTAGCACTCCAACTCTTATCCATGTTTTCTTTTGACTCGTAAACTTATTTTTCAAGCAATTTTCTACCTAAATTATTCTACAAAGCCAAATTATTTCCTATCTACTTATTTCTTTCTTCTTAATATTAGCGTTTGACTAAATTGAATTCTATTATTAAATTAACTACTAATATGAACAATATATATATATATATATATATAAATTATAACTTGTTTTGAATTAAAGGAAATCAAATTCGAAAAATATTAAACAATAAAATTGATAAAAAAAGTTACTTTAGTTCATTTTTTACCAATTTTGTTCGATAAAAAAGGTAAAATTTTGATATATTTTGTTTATATAAGTGTATGGGTATTGAGCCCAATGCATGTTTTCATGGCCAGATTTTATGACTGTTTTGATCCGCCTATTTGACATGATTATTTATTCGATCTTGTCTGCCTTTATGGTTAACGCTTAGGTTTGAATTTGCAAGCGGATTACTTTGGTCCAAATTCAGTATTTCGGAGGTTCAAACGTTCAAAGTTTAGAGCATCCCTAAGAATTCGTTCAAGGGACAACTTTTCAACGTGATTGGCAGGAAGCTCAGTCATAGGGCCTTGTAATCCAGCCCATCAGGGTTGGGGGCCTTGTTTCCTAAAGGGATTAGAAAATCTAAAAGTCTGAGACACTATAAATACCTTTCTAAGGTATTGAGGTAAGATCCTAAAATTCTAACCCTAGAGAGATCACTTTTTTTCTAGCCTCTATAAACACATTTGACTTGAGCATCGGAGTATTTTAGGCCGGCACTACACTGGTGGCCCAAGACCTTCACATTCATTCTATTCTGCAAGTATATGGCGGCAGAAGAAGGAGCGATTTCGCACCACTACAGTTTGGTGCGCCAATTAGGGAATATTTGCATGAATCTTGAAGCGTGAGTATACCCATAACTAATAAACTTCATGGAGGTTTTAACTGGTAACGGTGTGACCTCTAATATGTCAAACTCTAATCCAGAGAAGGTCCACGTCTTGACACCGACTCCAAAAGATCAACTATCGACCATGTAGACTGCCATAATGGACATGCAAAATAAGATGAACTCTTTTATCGAATAGACTGGAGAGTACAACATGACTATCATTCAGCGTCTCTTTGACAACCCCATGTTTGAGAGTCATAGCCCCCCAAGGCATGATCTCCTGGTCCCCATCGTCCTAGAACACAATTGAGCACCGAGGAGTAACAACGGGGCACAAAGAAGGCGCTACGCCGCATGAAGCTGGAAATTGATAAAGGATTATTGATTTGGAATTGGTGTAGGTTCAAAGTCACACCAGCTCTAAGAAACCAACTCGTTTAGAACTTGAATCGAGCAGATGTACAGCGAGATAAAAAGAAGAATTTAGAACAAGAAGCATCATTGTAGCCCCTGAGCCCACCCAAAAAGCCAAACCGCAGAGGCATCCACAAGTAGGAGATCTTTCAGTCTAGCAACGAGATAAAAAGGCTAGTCTAAGAAGGGCTAAAAAAGCTGATAGATGCTCTAAGTGCTAGTTATGAAGATTTCCACCAAGATAAAGGTGCATTTCACCAAGTGGATAGATAGTGTGGATCCCCCTATTTATTTCACAGTTTCGAGTCTCGAACTTTATGATGATGGTGTAGACCTAAGGGAACACATACTGTGGTACCACAATTCAATGGTTCCACTCGGGACACCCGAGGAAAGAAGATAGGCTATGATGTGCAAGATGTTCGACAATAGCCTCAAAGGACCCGCTCTCACTTGGTACTATCGATTGAAGCCAAGATCCATTGACTTCGAAGACCTGTCTAAAAGGTTTCAGAGACAATTTAGCCTCAATATGAATGAGAGGAAATATCCAAGCCATTTTTTTTTTGTGGTTCAGCACATGGACGAAACTTTGAGGTTTTACACCCAATGTTTCAACAAAGAGATGCTGGAGGTAACAGACTGCCATGACTCAGTGGTGGTGCAAGCATTCAGGAAATGTCTGATAAATGGGATTTCATTTTACGACTCTCTAACCATAAGGATACCAACAAAGATAGTTGATGTTCTGAATCGGGCGTCTGAATTTGTAAAACTGGAAAATGACCAAAGGATTTGTGGGGAATAGACAAAAGGAAAGGTTCGATTGGTACAGAGATGCATGAAGAAATGTGTCGGTAGTAGAGGTACCTAAGCATCAGAACCATTCGAGTGGTAGTCCTCAATCGAAAGCACTAGTTCCTACAAACAGAAGTTTCATCTCAAGGTATGCTCAAGTAAAAAACAAAATGCGTGGTCCTTTCAAGCATTATAGAATTATTGTTTCCCCTTCGCACCTAGTCAAGCGTTTGAGAGGTCAGAGAGATGTGAGATGGCCGAGCAAGATGATTGGTGACCTGCGCGATAGGGACAACACTAAGAACTGCACCTTGCATGGTGATTACAACCACCTTACTAAGGATTGCAAACACTTAATGTGGAAAGTGAACAAGCTCGCAAAGGAGGGTAGTCTGAAGAAGATCATCACTAACAGTGGGCAAGGTTCTCCAGAAGGAGAAAGAAAAAGAACATACTCAAGGTCAGGTGTGAGCGAAGATCAGTTTGAGGAAGAGGCAGTTGACTCCACTGTAAACACTATTCATACAATTTTGCTAGTGGAGGTGAAACAATGGCATCCAGATTGAATGAAGCTGAGCTAGCTAAGGTTGAAATAGCTGACCGAAATGTCACGAATCATCCTGATATTGTTTTTACCAAGCAAGACGCAGAGGGTTTACACTTCCTCCAAGGTGATGCTCTAATAGTAAAGTTGACCATAAGCAGGTGTTTCGCTAAGAGAATTCTAATTGACACTGGTAGTTCAGTTGATATAATATTCTTGTCTGCACTAAGGCATATGAAATTTGAGAAGGGAAATTGAGATGATTATTCTCAATCTAGTCGGCTTTAGGGGAAAATCGAGCGCTGTCATTAGTAAAGTTGTTATACCAATATCAACTGGAAGGAAAACTATATATTCGGTATTGGTGGTGGTCGATACTGACTCGGCTTACAACACAATTCTCAGTAGACTGTGGTTAAAAAAAAATGAAGGCGATAATCTCTACCTTTCACTAGACCATTAAATTCTTAAATGGGAATATAGTTGAGGTGATAAAAAGTGAACATAGAATGACTCAGTCTTGCTATATGGAAGCCACCAAGGGGAATTTCACTGCCAAATAGCAATCAAAGAGCCTCAGGTTCCACATGGTAGAATTGGATAACAATGATGAGGATCAGGTTGAGGAGATACTAGTCGACCACGACCACCTAAATCGAACATTTAGGATTAGAACTTGCTTATCAGCCGAGACTAGGGAAATGCTAATTGGTTTTCTGAAAGAAATGATACATTGTTACGCTTGGGACGCAAGCAATATACCAGAGATTGATTTAGAGGTGATCACCCATAAGCTAAACGTAGACCCTTCATTCAAACCCATCAGACATAAGAGGAGAATGTTTTCTCTAAAGAATAACCAAACTATAAACAAAGAAGTGGACAAACTCCACGAAAACATGATGGTTAGAGAAGTTCATTATCCTGATTGGTTAGCGAATTGCATGGTAGTGAAGAAGAAGATTGGAAAGAATAGGGTATGTATTGATTTCACTAACCATAATAAAGCCTGCCCGGAAGATAGCTTCCTTCTTTCCATGATTGACCGACTAGTGGATGCTACCGTAGGCCATGAGATGATGAGCTTCTTCAATTCATTTTCCAGATACAACCAGATCCTAATACACCTAGATGAAAAAAAAAACCTTTTTCATGACCAAAAGAGGAATCAATTGCTACAAGGTTATGCCTTCCGGACTTATGAATGTAAAAGCTACTTACCAACAGCTAGTGAATAGGATGTTCATAGATTAGCTGGAAAAAACAATGGATGTCTATATCAGTGACATGTTGGTAAAGTCAAAAAAGGCCGAAAATCATCTCAATCACCTAAGGCAAACCTTCGACGTTCTAAAAAATAGAAGATGAGGTTGAATCCGACCAAATGCACATTCGGAGTAGCAGTAGGGAAGTTCATTAGACAACTAGTCACTCAGAGGAGAATAAAAGTAAACCCAGCCCATATAAGAGCCTTCATAAAAATGTCATCGTCTAGGAGTAAGAAGGATGTCCAAAGGCTAAACGGAAGGGTGGCGTTGCTAAATAAACTCATATCAAGATCTTCCTACAAATTCCTGAGTTTCTTTTCTTCTGAATTTTGAAGAAAAAGACCAATTTTCATTGGATAGAAGAATGCGAGAAAGCATTCAAGGATCTAAAAGAATACCTCGGGTTGCCTCAATTGCTAGTAAAACTGAAGTTTGGGGATATCTTGCAGTTATATTTGGCAGTTTCAAATTATATGGTAAGCTCGGTTGTAGTAAAATCCGAAGTTAAAGAACATAAGCCAATCTTCCATGTCAGTAAAGTACTCTTGAGCACAGAGACTCGATATTCCAACTTGGAGAAGCTTGCCTATGCCCTCATAGTGTCATCGCAGAAACTCAGATCATATTTCAAGCCACACAATGATGTGATCATAAATTATTTCTCGAAGTGGGTCGAAGTACAGTCTTATTCCAATGAACAAGATACATATCTGATTAATAAGTCTGGAAAAACATCATCTGCAGCTTCGAACTTCTGAGAGTTCTAGTCACTGATAATGGTTCCCAGTTTATTAGTTTTAAGATCAATTTTTTTTTTTGCAGCAAGTGGGAGGTCAACGTACGTTGCTTTACTCCCAGGCATCTGTAGGGAAACGGCCAGGCAGAGGCGACTAATAAGACTTTACTGAACACATTGAAGAAGCGGCTAAAGGAAGCTAAAAGTAAATGGGCAGAGGAGTTTCCAGGTATGTTGTGGTCTTACTGGACTACCATCCACAAGCCCACAAGTTCAACCCCTTTCTCTATGGTTTATGGAACTAAGGTGGTCATTCCTGCTGAAGTAGTAGAAAAGACAATCCAAACTTGTGTCATTGCGGAAACCAAAGTTTGGGGATATTTTGCAGTTATATTTGGCAGTTTCAAATTATATGGTAAGCTCGGTTGTAGTAAAATCCAAAGGTAGAGAACATAAGCCAATCTTCAATGTCAATAAGGTACTCCTGAGTGCAGAGACTTGATATTCCAACTTGGAGAAGCTTGCCTATACCCTCATAGTCTCATCGCAAAAACTCAGACTGTATTTCAAGCCACACATTGAGGTGATCACAAATTATTTCTCAAAGTGGGTCGAATTACAGTCTTAGTCCAACGAAAAAGATGCATATTTGATTAATAAGTCTGGAAAAACATCATCTACAGCTTCGAACTTCTGAGAGTTCTAGTCACTGATAACGGTTCCTAGTTTATCAGTTTTAAGTTTAATTTTTTTTGCAGCAAGTGGGAGGTCAATGTACGTTGCTCTACACCTAGGCATCCATAGGGAAACAGCCAGGTAGAGGAAACTAACAAGATTATACTGAACACATTGAAGAAGCGGCTGAAAGAAGCTAAAAAGAAATGAGGAGAGGAGTTTCCAAGTATGTTGTGGTCTTACTGGACTACCATCCGAAAGCCCACAAGTTCAACCCCTTTTTCTATGGTTTATGGAACTAAGTTGGTCATTCCTGCTGAAGTAGTAGAAAAGACAATCCAAACTTGTGTCATCGTGGAATCTGGAGTTTGGGGATATTTGCAGTTATATTTGGTAGTTTCAGATTCTATGGTAAGCTCAGTTGTAGTAAAATTTGAAGGTAAGGAACATAAGCCAATCTTCCATGTCAGTAAGGTACTCTTGAGCGCAGAGACTCGATATTCCAAATTGGAGAAGCTCGCCTATGCCCTCATAGTGTTATCGTAGAAACTCATACCGTATTTCAAGCCACACATTGAGGTGATCACAAAGTATTTCTCGTAGTGGGTCAAATTAAAGTCTTAGTCCAATGAACAAGATACATATCTAATTTATAAGTCTGGAAAACATCATATGCAGCTTCAAACTTCTGAGAGTTCTAGTCACTGATAACGGTTCCCAGTTTATCAGTTTTAAGTTCAATTTTTTTTTTGCAGCAAGTGGGAGGTCAACGTACGTTGCTCTCCTCACAGGCATCTGTAGGGAAACGGCCAGGCAGAGGTGACTAACAAGACTATACTGAACACATTGAAGAAGCGGCTGAAGGAAGCTAAAAGGAAATGAGTAGAGGAGTTTCCAAGTATGTTGTGGGCTTACTGGACTACCATCCGAAAGCCCACATGTTCAACCCCTTTCTCTATGGTTTATGGAACTAAGGTGGTCATTCCTGCTGAAGTAGTAGAAAAGATAATCCAAACTTGTGGACAACAAGAACCTTTTAACGATCAAATGATGCAGCAATCTCTAGATGATTTGGAAGAGAAGCGAAAAAAACAACGGCACTTCCAGCAGCTCGCAGCCCAATATTACAACTCAGCAATCCACCAAATGTAAATCCAGATCGGAGATCGGATGCTCCGTATGGTCTTTCAGAACACACAAAGCTAAATGCAGAAAAGCTCAGACTTAAGTGGAAAGGCCCTTATACAGTTATCGCAATTGCTCGATCTGGAGCATATCTGTTGCAAGACGCACAGGGTAAGAAGGTCTCGCTAAGCTTAAACTCCAAGCACTTGTAAATTTTCCAAACCAATTCCTTTTTTACTTAGTTGTATTTCCATGTCATTTGCATTTCCCTTTTATGTGTTGGGTTAGGAAGGCTAAAGGTACACTAGTCAACTTCAATTCGAACATTTTATGTTTTCCAACTATAATTAATTAAATTTTCAAACTTCTTTTTCATCTCATTGTGTGTAAATCGTTTGGTGGAAATTCTTGTATCAGATAAGTCAACGTCTTAGCACAAATATAATATGGAATTCCATTTTACTTATGGAACAATTATGAACTGACACAGTTCAAAAAATTATGAGGTAGTCTTGTACTAGAAAAATGACAAACTAGACATGTTGGAAAGTGAACCCTTTGTCTTGGAAAAATTACAAAGTAGTCTCAAACTTCTAAGCGTCTAACCTTGGACACATGCAAGGGGCTTGTTTTGCATGTGACCCTAGGTATGAGGCACCTTACGAAATTGGTAAGTGGTAGATCATTAGCAAAAAATTGCCATAAAAATTGGGTCTGAGTATTGTGAAGGTCTGGCCTTTGAATTGAGCCATCCAAGCCCTCGGTGGAAGCATCAAAGTAGGTGTAAAGGCCAGGGGAGGCATATGGCTCAATGGGGATTGTTCTCGCCAGGCTTGTAGTACTGCTTCGACCCCATGTGAATTCCCATACTGATCAGTTTCATCTGATTCATCTCCATGACCTTGTATGTCTTTCGGAGTATTTTCTCTAACTCTCTAACCCTTAGCTGCAGCCTTATGACTTCAACACAAGGAATGTTTCACTTGGATAAAAGCCCAAGCTTTCTCTTTTGCAGTTTTTCTCTCCTCTATGAAGCCTGATTTCAGTTGAACTCGCTATGCTTCTGTCTTTTGGTGAGCCACTCTAGCTCATTCGAAGACCTCGACCAACTCCTTGTGGGAAACCTTGGACTTTGAGATTTACTTCTCTATGAAGGCCAGAAGTTTGTTTATGTGATTGTTTTCTCTATGTGTCTCGAAATTCTTATGAGTCGCAATCACCACATTTTGGGCCGCCTACATTCGAGCAACAAAGGTTAGTTAAATCAAAATAAGAGAATGATCAAGAGACATTCCTAAGTAAGATAAAGAACACCTTTTGAAGCATCAAGGCTACTTTAGTTCGGCATGGTCGAATGAAGTAAGGCTCTAGTACAGCAGCTTAACACAATTTTCCCCATTGTAGAAGAATGAGGTACATTCTGGGTATCTAAGTTTAATCGCTCCCTCCATCATGGTCTCTCAGAGTCTAGCCCTCTTGGGAATGGGTGGTTGTTCCTCAATAGTCAGATCGACAGCGTGAGGGTTGATCTCTATGCCTTTGCCTCTGTCTACAAGACTATTTGCTGGTCGACTAAGGGAGGCACTGCTTTGGGAGTCTAACTGGCATATTTCTCGACAGATTTACCCTCTTTTTGGGTTCCTTTCTTGCTCTCAAAATCCTTTACCTTCCTTTGGATTTTGGATACCGAAGCCATTGGAATCAATGTCTTGTTCTCCATGGCTTTAAGAAGTTCAGGTAAGAGATCAAGCCAGGTATGAGACTAATCGTTAGAAATCGAACCCTAAGAAATATAAACACAACGTCTGAGCCAATCAAGTTTTGACACTTTGATTGGTTTAGACGAAGGGGCAAAGGGATGCCTATGGGGATGTTATTCAGGTCAGGGTGAAGCTTCGAAACAATAAGTTTTCCCTCAGGCAACAGTTTCCTCAAGCTAAGTTCGCCCGGAGGCAAATTTCTGAGTAATAGCATCGAAGTTTGTTCCTCAGAATTTAACGGGTTTGGTTCTTGGTTGAGGTGGCGATATGAAAAAGAAAATTATAGTTAGTTGGTATGGCGATAGTGTTATTGCTCTTTGTTCAATCAAAGGCCTCACTAAAGTTGAGGTTTCATGTATTTTGGACAGTCTTTGAAGCTGAGCTAGAGTTGTTCTGCCCCCATTCTCCTTTGACAAAATAGTACCAGTGTTGTCAATGTTTGTCGCAGGTTATGGCGTCTAAAAAGAGTTTCATCTTCTTTCGTGCAATTAGAGGTATCGATGTTTTTCGTCGGAGTTTTCATGGAAATAGTAGAAGTGGAGAATAATAGAGATGGTTAAGGTAATGGCCCTTGTTTCGGACAGAACAATTAGTCCGAGGAGTATTCGCTAGGTGTTAGGCATTAGTTGGGCTGGAGCTAAGTCAAAAAAGGAAAGTGCCTGCTGGATGAAGGAAAGGATGGAAAAGCCTAAGTCTAATCCTGAAAGGGATCTCGTAGAAATAGATGTAAATGTCTTAGGGAAATCGAAGTCCGATCCTAAAATGATTTATTTCCCACTCATAAATCATAATTACATTAAAATTAATCTTTCTAAAATTTGAGAACCTGCACGGCCATACTTCTTTATTCCTATTGTTAACACCATCTTAAAGAGTTCTATCAATATTTTTTTTTCTAAAATATCCAAGCAATCACAAGTATTGAACTTTCATGCATGCATATGACTGAAATGGTGCCAGAGCATATGCATTAAGTAACATCTACTTTTGTATTTTTTTTTCTTTTTTTGTTTCTAACCAATTTGAGATTGTCTAAAATATTCTCACAATCTATGATAGTTATACAAAGCATTTTGGTTATGAAATTTGTACTTGATTATATTCAATGCATATATATGTTTCTCATCCATATTTATCTCTATAATCAAAGAGGAGAGAAAATGTTCTACCAATCTGAAGTAATAGAATATTACCCAAAAAGAAAATAAACACTATTGTTGTTGTTGTCTGCTTTTCGTTACCTTGATGCTGCACGGTGTTTCCCTGACTGGTTCCCGAATTCCATCCCTGACCCCTGAGAGATAAGACAATGGTGTCAGGCTGGGGGCCGGTGGTGTCACCGGTGTTCCCACTCCGATGCCTAAGTCAGTTACAAGGCAATTCCCAAAAACCTTCTTCAGATTTCCCTAAGGAATCCCACTGCATAGCTTATCTAGAGTTCTGCGCCGAGGGGCCCTCCTGAAACCTGTCAAAGGTGATGATCGCAACTGGACTAGAGTTGTTAAGGAGTGTTTTGGATTCAAATCTCTAGAAAATCGTCCCTTTCTCACTCACCTAACCTTACCTAAAGTACCTCATTTCAACGGCTTGGATGCTAGGGTAATGAACCCTCATATGCTGGGATTGTGATATCTGGACTTAGAGAATAAGGTAAGTATTAAACCAAGAACCAAAGGTCAACGGGGCTCACTTACTCTCTTGTGCAAAACCATGCCTCGCCTGGGCTTGCCTCGGCCCTGCCTGACGGGCTGGGTTTTACCTGTTCGTGACCGGTGGGCCTTGTCCACAGTGATCTTTGTGGGCCTTAGAAGGGGCCTGGGAGGTTCTCTTACCCATATCTCAAAAATCCCCATAACACTAGCCCCCAAGACTAGCCCAATTTTCAATTGGGGTGGTCTTCACTCTCTTGGGGGGCAGAAAACCTGCTTGGGTGTTCTCAACCAATCTGGAATTTTGATTCCAGCCTTCACCCTGCCTTGGATTCGCAAAGGAACCTAGGCCTGACCTCGGCTACCGGCTGGAATTCGAATTAGGCCAGTTGAGCAAATAAAAGGAAGCTCTAGTTCATTTGAAACCTGGGCCGGACCTCAGCTACTGGCTGGAATTCGAGTCAGGCCTGCTGAGCAAATAAAAAGAAGCTCTAGTTCCTTCGGAACCTAGGCCTGACATAAGCTATTGGCTGGAATTCAAGTTAGGCTCGTTGAGCAAATAAAAGGAAGCTCTAGTTCATTCGGAACCTGGGCTTGACCTTAGCTACCGGTTGGAATTCGAGGCAGGCCCGTTGAGCAAATAAAAAGAAGCTCTAGTTCATTCGGAACCTGGGCCTGACCTCAGCTACCGGTTGGAATTCAAGTCAGGCCGGGTGAGCAAATAAAAGGAATCTTTGGTTCATTCAGAACCTGGGCTTGACTTCAGCTACCGGCTGAAACTCAAGTAAGGCCTATTTAGCTAATAAAAAGAAACTCTGGTTCATTCGGAACCTGGGCCTGACTTCAGCTACAGGCTGAAATTCAAGTCAGGCTTGTTGAGCAGATAATAAGAAACTCTTAGGGTTTTGAGTGGCGAGGCATTTCGTTCCTAAATGGGCATTTGCTTTATTGAAAAATAAAAGTGTCTTACAAATGCCTAACGTCGTTACATTGATCTATTGATAGTAAATCTTTAAATACTCTGCATTCCACGGGTGAGACAGCTTTTTCCATCTAATCTTTCTAGCTTGTACATGCGTGGGTGTAACACTTCAATTACTTTATATGGACATTCCCAGGTAGGTCCGAGAGTTCATGACCCATGCTCTTTAGTGTTGAGCATTATTTTCCTCAAGACCAAGTCTCCCTGCTTGAAACATCTATGCCTTACCCTGGAATTGTAGTACCTTGCTGATCTCTGTTTATATGCCATTGCTTTTATCTGCGCCATATCCATTATTCTTCAATCAAATCAAGGCTCAAATGCATTTGCTCATCATTTTTGCCGATGTTGAAGTGCTTGACTCTAGGGCTTGGCTCTCTAATTTCCATCGGTATCACTGCTTTAGTCTCGAATGCTAGAGAGAAAGGGGTCTCATCAATTCCAGTCCTAGGTGTGGTTCGATATGCCTATAGAAATTTTGGGAGTTCATCCACCCAGGCCCCTTTGTGCACATCCAGCTTAGCTTTCAGGTTGTTCTTGATTACCTTGTTGACAGCCTCAACTTGCCCATTCGCTTTCGGATGGAATGGGGCTGAAAATGCTGCCCTGATTCCCAGGTTTGAGCACATATCCTTGTAATTCCGATTATCGAACTGCCTGCCATTATCTGTTACAATGGTATGTGGTATGCCAAACCTACACACAATAGATCTCCATATGAAATTTGAGGTGTTAGCCTTAGTTATTGTAGATAATGGCTTAGCCTCAACCCACTTGGTGAAGTAATCAATCGTGACTATAGCATACTTTGCTTGGCCTCTGCCTGTTGGCAGGGGGCCAATAAGGTCGACTCCCCACTGAGTAAAGGGTTAGGGGCTGGTGATCGAGGTGAGCTATTCTGCGGATGGAATGGGGCTAAAAAAGCTGACCTAATTCCTAGATTGAGCACATATCCTTGTAATTTCGATTATCAAACTGCTTTCCATTGTCCGTTACAATGGTATGTGGTATGCCGAACCTACAAACAATAGATCTCCATATGAAATTTGAGGTCTTAGCTTTAGTTATCGTAGATAATGGCTCAGCCTCCACCTACTTGGTGAAGTAATCGATTGCGACTATAGCATACTTTGCCTGACCCCTGCCTGTTGGCAAGGGGCCAATGAGGTAGACTCCCCATTGGGCAAAGGCCAGGGGCTAGTGATCGAGGTGAATTGTTCAGGGGATTTCCTAGGCACGCTGGCAAACCTTTGGTAGGAATTGCATTTCCGTGCATGAACTTGTGCATCCTTCTTCATCGTGGGCCAATAATATCCCTGACGGATTATTTTGTGAGCAAGCGATTGGCTCCCGGAATGATTGCCACAAATCCTCTCATGTACCTCTCTCAGGACATAATCAGCTTTAGTTGCTCCTAGGCATTTCAGGTAAGGGAGGGAAAAACTTTTCTTATACAACACACCATCTATCAAGGTATAATATAGGGCTTTATACCTTAAACGTCGAGCCTCTAGCTTATCTTCAGGCAGGATTCCTTCTGTCAGGTACTTGATTATTGGGTTCATCCAGCCAGGCTTGTCATCCACCTGGTTAACTGCCTGCTCTTCCTTCTTGTAAATCAGTTCCTTGAGTATTTTAAAAGGCACACTTTGCGTGAGCTTTGAGTTTGACACTGAGGGGAGCTTAGCAAGTAAATCTGCACCTGTATTCTATTCTTTTGGTACCTGAGTGATTTCACATTCCTCAAATTCTTCAAGCAGGCCTTTAACCTTGGCCAAGTATGATATCATGCTGCCTCCCCTTGCTTGGTACTCCGAATTCACTTGCCTGACGACCAACTGTGAATCATTGTAGACTCGTAACCTTCTAGCTCCCACTAATCCTGCCATTCTCAACCCTGCAATCAAAGCTTCATATTCAGATTCATTGTTTGTTGCCTTAAACTGGAGGCGGATGGTGTGCTCGAGTTTAACAAAGTCAGGTCCTGGCGTTGTGAGGATAAATCCAGCTCCGCTACCGTGCTCGTTCGATGAGCCGTCTACATGCAAGGTCCAGAATGTAGTTTGGTCTTCATGTCCCATTTCCTCTTCAGCGTTCAGGGATTGGTCCTCCGCTCCTTCCAACGTGGTGAATTCGGCGATGAAATTGGCGATTGCCTGAGCCTTTACTGCTATTCTTGGAGTGTAAGAAATCCCAAATTATTCAAGCTCTATGGACCATTTGATTAACCTTCCTGATGTTTCTGGCTTTTGGAGCACCTGCCTCAACGGATAACTAGTTGGGACAGTGATGGCGTGGGCTTGGAAATAAGGCTTGAGCTTCCTGGCTGAGACTACCAAAGCTAGGGCAAGCTTCTCTATGGTCGGATACCTTATCTCAGCTGGCATCATAGCTTTGCTGACATAGTAAACCNTGAGATATGGCCGGCCAAAGGTGGTGTCGCGACTGTTCAAACTGTTCACGAGCTCTCGGTTTTGTTGCGATTTCCGGCGATCCAGGTGGTTTCACGGCGAACCACCGGTGGGGAAAGGAAGAGGAGGTTGCTGGCTTCAAGTTTCGTGTTGGAGCCGGTCCGATCCGGTGGCGGAAACGGCCGTTACCGGCGGAAGAAAGGAGCCGCGGGGGTGGCGGAAGTGACGCGGGTAAGGTCTGGAAATTTCCAGACTTGGCCAAAATTTAAGGATGCAGACAGGGGCATTTTCGTCCTTTTAAGTCCAGTCTCAACCAAATTACCAAATTGCCACTCACACAAATTTAACTATAACTTCTCGGTCTTAACTCCGAATCGAGCGTGCTGCTAGTCTACGAACTCGTATCGACTAGCTCTACACAACGGTACCCCGGTCAAAACCATAGCACGCTCACACAAAAAGTCAACTCCGAGCCCACTAAAAGTCAAACTGGTCAAACTTGAAAATTTTATTATTTTTTTTTTCTCGAAACGGGATGTTACACAGGTAAAATGGTTCTACACCCAACATTTATTCCTTTATTCTCTCCAATATTTACATTATCCATTATTCCTTGAAATAGTTCAGAACGAATCTTAAACTGTTTACTACGGAAATAATCAAGTCTGGAAGTATCTAATTTAACATACATATCTACAACATATTGTTGGAAAATATGACCAATTCTCAAAATTATTGACTCACAATCTTCTCTAATTTGTAATTTGTAACAATAGTATTCACGACACGAAACCATGTCTCTTTTCTTTCTCATTCCCATGACTGAATAAAAAGGACAAGATAATAGACAAAAATCATTCATCAATTGTTTTTATAGAAAATAATCAACAACAAGAGAAAACTATCTTGTAAATAAAAAAAATAACCACAAACCTTCAGCCTCTTTATCTAACATTTCTGCAGTAGAAGCCATCTTATTTGGATCAATTATAAACTATCATTGACAATAAAATTGTCTCTTATTTTTTGTATCCCTTGATGCCAACCAGTGTCTCCAAAGGGAAACATCAAAGGATACTGCAAATAATCATAACAACCAAAATAGTACTCAACTTTATGACTATAACCAGAATGACTGTTTACAACAATTTCGCGACATCTACTATAAACTTTTGTATCATTTTCAATCCATATTGCAGCAACTTGAGATGCAACTGGCGCATTATATACTCTTTGATCTAAACTTGTATCTGACTTAATATGAATAAACAAATCATCTAAACTTGGTATATCTTTGAGACTTCAAAAAAACTTAACATATAGATTCACTTCTAATATTTTAATCGATTTTTCTAAAATATTTACATCCATTACATCCAAACAACGAAGACGATTTTCTAATTCATGTTCAGTATCATTAAAATAAAGTTGCAAATAGGACGGTTGTTTATCAAACTGGGTTATTAATTCATGAATATAATGGTAAACTTGACCTTGAACTCGAAAAGTGTATATCCCTTTATTTCTCTTACACAAATTTCTATCATACTTAACTCCAAAAGAAGTAAAAGCAAATGTATTATTATACGTTAGTACGTACTTTCTAAATTCTTTTCCTTCAATACTATCAATTGTAAAATGATCATACAATTCCTTTGGCATTTTATTATAAACTAACAGTATTTGTCCATCGCAACAACAAAATCCTTTAGACTCAAATTCTATTTTTCTTGCACTACAATGTTTACAAAATGCAGGTTTGACTAGGACATTAGGTTCACTAACTAAATTTTCTAAACAATTCACATATTTTTTCCTCTTCCTTTTTCCACAATCATTATTATTGATATTTATTTTACATACATTACCACTTTTGAAATTTCTAACATCAATATTATTTATGATTATGATACCAATTGGAGTGTACTCAATATTTTCAACATTAACTTGATTCGATGAAGATCCTAAATATACAATTCTTTTTTCAATGTGTACAAATTTCTTTATTCTTTTTTGTTGACAGATTGATACGTCTTTCTTTTTTTTTCTTTAGTTAATTTTTTTTCTCTTTTGACATTTCTGCAAATTTTTTGGATTTTTTTCACTAATTTCCTTCTTTTTTTCCTTTGACATATTAACATCTCTATCTTTTTGCTTTTTACTAATTTCATCATTTTTCTTTTTTGACATTCGTAAAATTCTCGCATTTTGTTTCTCAATAGTCTTTGCTCTTTTCTCATTCGACATTCGTACATATCTTTCTTTCCATTTTTTACTCATTTCTTCTTTTGACTCTTTTGACTTTTTGACATATCTTTTTCTAGCTATTTTATTATGCTCTTCTTTTTCCTTTTTGGACATAGCGGCATACATTTCTCTTCATTGTCTATTACTTTCTTGTTTTTTTATCTTTCCGTATATCATCAATTTTTTCATTTTTTTGTTTAATTTGTCCATCTGCAAATAATAACAAACAAAAAACAAATGTACTAAAACCAAAAGACCAAAAATAAACTTGTACTCACAAAACTAAAAAGATAAATAAAAAAAGAAAATTTTTACAAAAATTAATACACCTAAAACATACAACAGTTAAAGATATAACAAAGTAATAAAACTTTTTGCAAAACTTTAAACAATACACAACTATAGCTAAAACTATGTTGCCAATAGTACACAATTAAAATAATAACAATACACAAATAATGCTAAAACTTTGCTGCGAATAGTAAGAAAAGATAAATACAACGTACATATAAATTACAATGTGCTAAATAAATAAAATACAAATACAGTCTACATCTTCCAAAATATAAATTTTTTTTTTCAGAAAATGAAACTATTATAAATAAACCATTTACACTTACCTCTTAATGGTTGACTTGTTTTTCTGTTATCTACCCAAAGAATTAGTAAACGAGCTTTCTTTCTTTCTTTACGTCCTTGAACTAGTAAAATCCTTCAATAGAATTTGAAATATCAAATTTTTCTCCACATTTAACCCCAATGAACAACATCATCAAAACATTTACTTTTATTTGATTAAATTTTTCTACATTGTAATGTTCCAGCACAAACCAAATAACTCCCAAAAAACAAAACCATTTAAAAAAAATCTCACACAAAAAGTAATCAAATCAAACCATACACACACACACACACAAAATAATAAAATAAAATAAAATATGACCCAAAAAAAAAACAACAATAAAAAATTCAAGACGGTTACCCAAAAACTGCACAAGCAAACAACACCAAAATAGAATCACATCATTGCTTGATCTTCGTTTTATGTTTCAATCATAATCCTTGAGAAGAAAGGTGGTTTAGGAATTAAAAATATTGGTTTTTTTAACATTCTAAGGTGAAGTTTTGGTATGGTAATTGGGTAAGAAATCAAAATGTCTTTTAGGTATATATAATAAAAATGCATTATTTAAAGATAAAATTAGTTGCTAAATAGATTGAATCACTGCAAAACATTGCTAATCTACACATTTAGAAACCTTGAAGGTAAACCTTTCACCAAATGACAAAAAACCAAAATCCACACACAAAGCCATTGACAGACCTCACCCTAAATAGTAAAAACTCAAAATAAAATAAAACAAAATCATATTACTCAACCTTCAGTCAAAGACATTTACTAAGACACATTTTGAAAATGTCAAGAATTAAAAATAATAAAGAAGAATGATAAGAGAGCAAAAATCGAATGAGTTTTTTTTTAGGGAAAGAGAGTATACAAATTGACAAAGGAATAAATAAAGAAAGAAGGAAAAGAAAAACAAGCCATTATATTACAGCCAAAGAACCAAGAACTAAAATAAATAATCATTATCCTCCAATTTATCTATTAAGGTCATGAAGTACCAGTAAGTCAATACTTCTCTTATCATAAATACATTACATGTACAAATCCTTCATCACATCACAATTTGAGATAAAACCCAATCAATCATTATTTATGTATGTGTGTGTCTTATTATATGCATTTCTCATAGACTACGGAATAAACCTCTCAATTTTATATTCTTTTTTATGATATTTTGAAACCTACAATCCATTGAATTAGCAAATACCAACCATCTGATCATTCCCAAATCTTACCCTTTCTACCATTGATTTTAACATATTCCCCTTTCTAGAAATTTTTGTTTGATACTATTCTTTATCATGAGTGTGAACTATACAATTTGCAAAAAGAGAATGAAAAATAAGAAATTTATAATGGAAAATTTCACACCTCTTCACTTGAATTTGAGCTTTATTCATAACATAATAATTGCACAAAAAACAATAAACTGGTAGAGCTTCCAAACAAGCACAAAACAGACATTTCAAGGACCAAACAACCCAAAATCAAATTTCAAAAACCAATATTTAGTTTAGAAATAGTCCTTAAAGGCAGGCCAAATTCAATTTGTAGCAACATCAAACACACACAAAAAAAAATTGAAAATGTTAACCACATAATAATCAAAATACAAAAAATGAGCAAGTCAATTTTCCAAGGACTTTCCATTTCCAATATACATTTTACATAAAGAGCTAAAATCCATACACTTTTGGAGGTTAGATACATGCTTAATGTAATGAGCTAGTTATTTGTCTGTGTAGCTCATGACACTACTCTTAAGCACCTCGTCTTCTATTTTAACTTGCCTTTGGTATTTATGTTATGATTTCAAAATTGGATACATAACTAATTAAGCTTTATAAGTTAATAAGCATAGATATATATCATATAGAAAAAAATCAGTTTGGTGCATGAACAAAAATACAGATTTCCTATTTTTGCTAGTTCATTATTAATGACGGATCCTGCTCTATTAAAAGAATGTGACTGTCAATTTATACATGTAAATATCAACATAGGATCAATAGCAAAACTTAATGCAAATATCACAATAAAAACAAAAACAGCAGTTTTTCCACTCTAGAATTTGTTCAATTAATGCATATAAAATTTATAAATCTAGTAATTAAAGCATCTTTTTCACCACTCTGTTATTCAAACTTTTTGTTGTAAAATAATAATAATAATAATTCCTCTGAAAGTCGCCAAAAACAGAGAAAAAAAAATGAAAATAACAATTACTCAAATAGAAATCTACAAGCTTGATTGATTCATAAGTAACCAAACTGGTTTTAATTCCCATATATCCCATTATAAATTATGTAGATAAAGGATCAACAGGAATATACAAAAAAAAAAATTGGTGGTCAACAAACTATTTATGATAGGACCCGACCCACTTGGATCCTGCCTGCATGACTTAATATTTCTATTAAGCCAATAAGCAATTCTTTATTCCTACCAAGGCATTATTAAATAATATTCAACAAACGGGGAACTCTCTACTGCAAGAAATTTATTAAAAATTTCGGCAGCATCTCGTCTATTTTAGCAACATCCCCCAAATACAAATAGTTGCAATTCTTGCAAGGAAAACATTCCTATACATTTATCCAATCTACCAGCACACATTCCACACAGTACAACATCCCGGTAATTAATTCAACATTCAAAATAAAATATAACCGTTATTTTTTTTTGTAGCTGGACTCACTATGAAAACTGAGCTGCCTACATACCCTTTCTAATAGGGATCAAGCTACCTGTAGTTCTTAGAACATATTTACACCAAATATGCCGCTTCCTATAGTATTGCTAATCAGAAGTCAACTTGACAAATATATATTCTAAACCATTTTCCACCACATTAATAATTCAAAAATAATTAATAAGAAGCTTAACTGAAGTAAAACACATAAATATCCATATATTCGTTACACATTCCTCACTTATCATATTTTAATCACTTTTAATTCATCAAAGCTTTTCAAATAAATTTAAAAGAATAATAACCATAGCTTGGCGGCATAATTCCTCACCCAAGCAAATAACACCCCTATTAGGCGGCATATCCCCTCACCAAGCTGTCATCAACCATATAAATTTCATACATTATTCATTAACCATTTAACATCACAAGAAAGGGTAACCGATCATCACGATCCTTCTCCCCGAGGCATCGTGGCGGAAATAGGGTATTGGGTAACCATGGTATCACAACCATTATCATGATCCTTCTCTCCAAGGCATTGCGGTGGGAATGGGGTGAAGTCATCACGATCCTTGGTCTCTAGGAATCGTGGCATTTAATAAGCTTTCATATGGCCGAGGGTACCCTCTCCAACATCATAACCATCATCAACTACATCACTGTACAACATCTCCAAATGTATCCCACAATTTCCACAACAATCCTCAATCACATTTCCAAACAATACATCCATTTGTAATTCCATTCAATTCATCATCCACAAACCAAAATCCACATAATAATTGTCACACATCCAATTCAATTATCCACATTACAACTCACAAATCTATTTATATATAGACATAATTATATACGACAATGCTCGCAATCATATACATAAAATCTTTGGAATCCCATTAAATAAAAAAAACAAATCAACAAGTATTCAAGAACCATCAATTCCATATTTATTCCAAATAAATATGGAATCCAATTAATATATATAAAACAAACACAATTAGAACATTAAAACATACTTATACACCTTCTTGGGTATACATATATTTATATATATATATATATTCATTTACATTCCCTAAAGACAATTTCCAATCCACAAATTATAATTACCATTAATTCATAGTACTGCTTCAACATAAATTCAAGCCTCGAATATTGATCATAACATCACCAAGGAGATTTCCAATTTCAACATCTTAGTCTAATCTCAACAGTTATCACAGCCCAGTTCAAAGTTAACAAATTCCAATTATCAAACTATAATATACAATTTATACATCAAATTGAAGCCCGAGGAGTGTGAATTGAAAGGTAAACTTACCTTGTCCAATTACCGCCGGTATGGCCGGAAAGTCGCGGTAGAACACCCACTATTTGCACTGCTCAAACGATCTGGATTTGGGACGAGAGGAGGTCAGATTCGAACTCAGAGGGTCCAAAATAGGGGAAAAGGACCAACCCCAAAACCCAAAATCGCCGGGATTCGGCGACCGAATGAACAACGGGCTCGCCGGTTTCTTCAGGTTTTCCGGTGACTCCTAGGGTTTCACAGCCAAAGATCAGAGGGGAAAGATGTAGGAGGACCTGGACAACCTTTCTCAGTTGATGAACCGACCAATTTCTCGCCGGAATTCGGCAATCGCACGCAAAGGGCATCATCGAGTTCCTCGAGCTTTCCGGCGATCTGGTCATCCCCACAGGTCCTCGCTGGTGCCGCTGAGTCAGGGAGATCGCTGGCTTAAGCTTCGGGAAATTTCTAGCCCTATCTGGCTAGGAAACGGCCACTGCCGGCGAAACAAAGGAGGCGAGGTGGTGGGGTGGTAGGGTGCTGCGCGTCGAGATGCTGGGGGGAAAAATTTTCCAGACTGTTTTGGAATATTTAAAAAAATGAAGGCAAGGGTAGTTTAGTAATTTCTCACTCTTGCCTTAATAAATTACCAAAATGCCCTTCACATTGTTTTAACCATAACTTCTCGGTCTTATCTCCGAATCAAGCATACTACTAGTCTACGGACTCATATCGACTAGCTCTACGCACCGGTACCACAATCAAAGCAAAACTAAAACCACAGAAAAAGGCAACCCCAGGCCCACTTACGGTCCACCGGGTCAAACTTGGTCAAATTTAGAAATTTTTAATATTTTCCTGAGACGGGGTATTACAATTTAGCTATAAAGATACTCATAATTCACAGCCAAAAGCCCATTGTCAAATAGATTGAATCACTACAAAACATTGCTAATCTACACATTTAGAAACCTTGAAGGTTAACCTTTCACCAAATGACAAAAAACCAAAATCCACACACAAAGCCTTTGATAGACCTCACCCTAAATAGCAAAAACTCAAAATAAAACAAAACAAAATCATATTGCTTAACCTTAAGTCAAAGACATTTACTAAGGCACATCAACCACCAGTGACATCTTCCCAATTTAAAATAACCAAAGAAAAAGGGGAATCCTTAAAAGCTCTATCTGTAGAGGCCTACAAAGCTGTGAAGTATTTAGCTTTCTCAAAAATATCTTCATTGCTCATCACTTTGTCTTCAAAGATTCTATTGTTCCTTTCAATCAAAAATACCCACAACAAAGACAAAACAGCAAACTTCCACATCCCCTTGACTAAGTTATAACTTATAAGTACCAAAACCAATTGGTTTTTCCACCATCAATTACCCACAAAATTTAGGTTCTAACATTACAATGAAGAAATAAATGATCTACAGCTTATGCTTCCTCTTTACAAAAAAACACCATGATAGTTTGATAGCCCAGTATGGATTTTTTTCTCTAAGTACTTCCCATGTGTTTAACTTTCTATGAAAACCAGCCAAGCAAAGACTTTCACTCTGTAAGGAACATTATAACTTCCCATTCCACCATGGAAAAAACAATCCTATGATAATCAGGTTTTCTCTAATAAAAAGAAACATTAATCATCTTTCATTATAACATTCTTAAAACCTATACCAAATTTTATTGCAATAATATCTAACTAATTGTATCTGGGAAAACCTCACAAAATGCAATAAATCACCTGAATGCACATGAAGCTATAAAAGTATACAGCGCCCATTTTTTCCACATGGTAAGTCAACCAAACTATTTTTCTTAAAGGGTCCATTAAAAATAATAAAGAAGAATGATAAGAGAGCAAAAATTGAATGAGTTTTTTGGGGAAAGAGAGTATACAAATCGACAAAGGAATAAATAAATAAATAAGGAAAAAAAATCAAGCCATTATATTACAGCCAAAGAACCCAGAATGAAATTAAATAACCATTATCCTCCAATTTATCAATAAAGGTCATGAAGCACCAATAAGTCGTCGAATGGTTTAGGATGATAAATGTGATTGAGTGTGCGAATCAGTGGCTTCTGGGATCGAAAGTTACAGCTTTCCCCTTTGCATCAAAATTGGAAGAAAACGTTGAATGGTTTAGGATCGGTAGAAAACGTTGCCTTCGAATCAAAATTGGAAGAAAACGTTGAATGGTTTAGGATGAAAAAATTCCCTAACGTAATAAAACGCCACCGTTTTTTTCCTTTTTTTAAACATAAAAAGGACGTCGGTTTTGGAAAAAAAAGAAGAAGGAAAAGACAATGAAAAAGAACGGAAACCCACAGATACCCCTACTCTCCTTTATAAGATATAAGATATATATATATATATAAATATGTTATATTTGAAAGTTTAGAGTTTTTATACATATTTAAAATATTTTATCTATCAGTTTATGAAATAAACCCTACTCTATCTAACCAATGTGAACAAAATATTAAAATTGAAGGAAAATATGCCATAAAAAATTTAAGTCATACCA
Source organism: Ochetophila trinervis (assembly GCA_003254975.1). Lineage (NCBI taxonomy): Eukaryota > Viridiplantae > Streptophyta > Magnoliopsida > Rosales > Rhamnaceae > Ochetophila > Ochetophila trinervis. The sequence goes on along the minus strand of QANX01002272.1, from coordinate 61,255 downwards.
TAAAGATTTTAACTTTAAAAAGAAAGAAAGGTATATATAAAATATATATATATATATATATATAAATGTTAAATGAGCGGTTCTTCTCTCTTTATCTATCCATTAGTGCTTTAAAATTAATGTTAGTCTAAATTGAAGAAAAAAAATACAATAAAAAAATTAACTCGTACCATAAATATTTTAAATTTTAAAAAAGAAGAAGATATATATATATATATATATATATCTTTATATATATATAAATGTTGATTGAGCAGAAAAAGAATTAATGATAAAAATGAGAGAAATTTTTTGAAAAGAGTATAATTTTAATAGAATATATAGATTTAAAATATTTTATTAGATTTTAAAATACTTTATCTATCTGTTCACAAAATTAACACTACTCTATCTAATTAATGTGAACAAAATATTACAATTGAAGAAAAAAATACCATAAAATATTTAAGTCATATCATAAAGATTTTAATTTTCTAAAAAAAATATTTATAAAAAAGATATATATATATATATATAAATGTTAAATGAGCGGTTCTTCTCTCTCTATCTATCCATCAGTATTTTGAAATTACCGTTAGTCTAAATTGAAGAAAAAAATACCATAAAAAAATTATAGTATAAAGTAAAGATTTTAAGTTTTAAAATATATATATATATAAATGTTGAATAAGTGGGAAAATAATTAATGATAAAAATGAGAGAAATTTTGGAGGGAGTAGAGTTTAAATAGATTATATAGATTCCTAGTTCCCTGTGTTTTTCATAAAGGGCGTTAACTATTGTATCATATTAATTTTTTTTTACCGATATCCACTTCATTAATAGTAATGGCTTATTCCATGTACACCCCTCGACGTTTGGCTATATTACAACTCGCCCTTCTAGGTTTTAAAAATTTCAATCACTTCCCTTGCCGTCATTTAACTGGAAAATGGTAAAATTGTTATTTAATTAATATAAATGAAAAAGAAAAAAAGAAAAGAAAAGTGGGTCCCAACTCCTACTAGTCCTAAACTCCTTTTTCTTGTTCCATCGAATTTCAAAATCCCACAACCAATTTTGAACAAGTCTATTTGTTTATGTTTCTCTATGATTTCCTTTAAATATATAGCAAAGTTTCTCTGTCCTTATCAACCTTTCTAAAATTTATATGTTATAATCTGGTTAAAGTGGAAGATGGAGAAAGTAGCTGGTTCAAAGAAAACATGGGACACCCCACCTTTGCCTCCACCTTCGACCATAACACCCAGTGTGAAACCTGAAATTGCTTCTCCAAAGTATTCCATTGTCAGTAGAAGTGGGACTGGGACTAATGAGCGATGCATTAATTTCCTCGCAAACCACTTCAAAGTTTTTGTTAATGTTCAAGATGGTTTTGATCTTGAACTGGGGATTTTTTATTTCTTATTTTTATCTTTTTATTTTTATAATTTTATGATATGGGTATAAAGAGGTGTAGCTTTCATTGTTGCTTGATGTTCAACTCACCCTCTAGATCTCATTAAGGTTTGAATGAAACTCCAGGGTGAGAAAGGTCATCTCCAAAACCCATAAACAATTCAAACTCTCCATCCAGCTTTGCATTTCCTTCAACTTCTGCAACCACAATTGCTCCACGAACAATTACTCTCCACCTTACTCCACTGCCACCGCCGCATCTTCCAAACGAAAGGTGGCGCCACTTTATTATTCGGCATCTCCGCTCCCGTCTTCCGACAGACACTCTACTCCACAACTTGAATGGGCCTCATCTCCTTCGGCATACGATCAAATCAAGGAGATGATATTGGAAATGGGTTGATGACGGTCGGGTTTAAGACCACGTGATGGCGAGCTTCGCCGCCGGGTTTGTAGCAGCGGTGGCATCGAATCCGGTGGACGTTTGTCACTGTGGTTCTGTTTGTCATTTTGAGCATATTAGGAAGATTTTCCACTTGCCACTCTTTCATCCAATAAAAATACTGGGTATTTGAATATTAATTAAAAAAATATTTGATGGAATCTTCTTCAAGGGCATTTAAGTCAATATGTATGCCACGTTGGAGAGATTGGAATTTTTGAAGGATAGAATCCCTCCGTAAAGGGGGTGATTGGAATTTTTGAAAATTGGAAGGCTGGGTTATAATATAGCCTAACCTTAGGGGTGTACATGGAATAAACCCTAATAGTAAATAAATATATTCACCAAAATATAAATGGTAAATTAAGACACATACTCAATTTTTATAACGATGACTATCTTGTTAATGGTAAGTTAGTACATACACTCTACTTTAACTTCTTCTTTTCACAAATGTACCGTTTTACTATAATTTTCCATGAATATACTTGTATTTTTCAATCCTTGATTGATATTTTCTTGATTTTCTATGCGTTAGCTACTTTCAAGCATCATTTGGTTAAATTGACATCAAAGTAAGTGATTTTCCATTTTCAAGTTTTTTAAAAGATTTCAACACATCAATCCCCACTCTTAACATTTACCAAAATAATTTGCATTTTTTTGTTACAATCATGTTCATAGTGTATATTAATGTGTATAAATATTGTATGTGTATTTTAAAGTTTATTTAAATGAAAAAAATGAAGGAGAAGAAAAAAAATTAGAAAAATAATGTAAATCTGAAGTTGAAGACGACAAATTCTACCCCGCCCATTGTATGGGCAGTCTGTGTAATTTAAGGGCTAGGCTTTACAAAGTAAGCAAGGTTCAAACCATCCCTACCCTACTTGTTTCCATACCGCTTTAAGTAAAGATGGGATAAGGCTAGTTGGGTGGGTACGAGGCAGAATGTACATTTTTATATGCCTCGTAGCCTACCTCACCACCAAACCCCACCTTTTATGTAGGGCGTTGTGTGGCATAAAGAAGGTGGGAAAGGGGTTAAGTTATACTAAAAAAGATATACATGTACATCTCTTTTATTCATACATGTAATTGATACTTTAATTGTTTCAATTCCAATAAAATAGAAATGCTTCCAGTACAAATCTCGCATGGCAGAAAATTGACTTATAATCAACTCAATGTGTAGGTATATGAAAATGCAAAGACAAAAGCCATTTACGTAAATAAAAAGGTCGATACTATGTGATTTGAACGATGAAGTTTATAAATCATTAGGTTTAGACCTATAAGAATGTCAACTGGTTTTGAAGTTTTTCCTCATGCTTAATGTTCCAAATGTGAACTGGTTTGACCCAATGTGTTACTTGGATATTGTGTGTACCACCTATGGCAAAATATATGAGAATTGAATGTCATATTTGGAAGAGTATAAAAAGTTAAAACTAAGCTTCCAAAGCCTATCTTACCTAAGACATCGATATTTATATAAGGCAGATGCGTGAGCTATGTAGGAAATATTATCAGTATCTCACGGAAGCAAATCCATCAAAATAGGTGCATACATATTTTACTGGTAAAATATGGTGACCACTAACATTGAATTCATGACTAAAAGATGCGAGATTAGATTCAATCATTCCACTTTTATGACCATACAAAAACTTTTGCAAAATTGATTTCTTGAAAGACAAAACAAAGCAAGGAACCACATAGCTACTCCGGTTACTAAGGCGACGGGCCTAATTTTGAAAAAAAAGTAGAAATGTTGTTGCCTCTTTCTACATGGTGGTTGCTGACTTATTTGAGTTTGAGGTACACAGAAGCAATCTAATTGGGGTCGTTAATTTGCTAGACAAAACATACTTATGTCGTGAGTTCATGCTTGATATCCATGTGTATATACCTTTGCTATTTATAGGGATTATAACATGTTTATGGTTTGTGCCATCGTTTCTACTGCAATGAGACATTATGTAATGCTTACTCAAAAACCATCCATCATTGGGTGATCCAAAACAATGTCAAATGTTTGGCGTGGTCCTTGCTAGGGTTGTACTTCCACCAAAATTTCATAGAAGGCCTGGAAAGCATACGGTTAATCATATTCTATCTCAAGGCGAAAACCACAATGTGAAAAAATGCGGATGGTGTAATCCTACTGGTAGGAAAACATGTACATTCTCTGTTGCAGTTGAAAGCACCACGGAAAGGTAGCAGGGTTCTATGATTGAGCCAGATACTAGTAACCAGAAATGAGTAACGTTAGGTTTCTTTACAATCGATTTTTGTACGGTTATGTTGTTTTGAATGGACTTGGTTATTTTTCTAACAAATGATAAATTTAATATAAATTTTTTTATTCTGTGTCATTTACATTCTATGCATTTTTATTAACAATTTACATTCTATGTACAATTGCCAAAAATTACAATTTCAAATATATAACTCATTATTTACATGTATGTTCAAAATGTCTAGTTTCCCAAACTCTACGACATACTTTTTTCACATGCGGCTGATTTCTCTTTGATGGATCTTCAATGATAGCCTGACATATTTGTTTTCAATCCATCTTAGTTAAAACATTATGCAATCCTTGCTGCATTAACAAATTGAGCGATAAACTATAGACTCTTCGTAAAATCATTGTCATTTAGTATATGAACACAATAAATTAAGAAACAAAAACTATACGTACATATATGGTTTGCTGGGCCAATGAGGCATCTGCTAGATTGATCATGAACATTTCAAAAAATTTGTCCAAATCTAGACAATTTGTGTACATATCAAACTTTTTCAGTATCCAAAAGGTGATGACTTGTATGCAGTTGACATTTTTTGGTTGCTTTTCACGGTCTGAACCATAGAGGTTAGGGTCATATAACAGTACCATATGCATGTAAAGGTCGATCTGTGCTGCAAGCCAATGCATGATCTCATAGTTCATCACCAAGTAGAACTTCATATATATAGAAATAATGTTCTTAATTTACTACCTACACATTAAGTTGATAATAAAAATGGTCACAAATTAAAAACTTTAATTGTACTTACACGATTGCAAGTCGACCATGGTCATTCGTATGGGGAGCAGTCCCATTGACGTAATTCCACAATATCAATGACATACAAAGCTCTTCCCCAATGTACTTTTAATTATCATGCTGCATTTGGATGCTTTGTTGTAGAGCAAGAAAATATGCAAAATATAATTAGACAAGGTTTATAAGTTAAATTTACTTATAATAGTAGTACGAGAAATCATCTACTTACCCATATAATAGGATCCTATATGGCACACTACTCGGAAAAAGTATCAATGTGTATGTACATCCTCTTACGCATGTGGAACACAAATGTGACAATTTGCATCATTCAAATTAGAAAATTAACAAATACATATAAACTAGTAAATAAATGTTTATACCAAATTCAACTGCAAACTGTACTTACCTACATGAGCTATCCGGCGTACTCCGGAAGAGGGTTGGAAAAGCTCTGACATACCATATGGTATTCAATATCCACAATAGCGTCAGACTTTAAAGATCTATCCTATCTTTAAACAATAGCGTCGGACTTCACCATATGGTAACTTATTATGAATTTAAACAATGTTACTTACATTCTTTTAATTAGGATAGATCGAATGGATGGACATTGGCTTCCAAGGTTGAAATGGTGAATCAATTGTAGGTATCGATGGTGGATGCTCTTCAATATATATCTCAATGATCAATAGAGCTTAGCACTACTATTTCCAATACCCATCCTTGAAAGCTTTAATGTACAGTTTCTTCTACTTATCTGGAGTTCGATGTAATGTCCAACATACCTCATATTGCAGTATAGAGAAAACACTGTTAGTTGAACCTAAATACTTAAATGACCAACATACTTAAAAAAAAGAATGTACTTACATTCTTTTTAGAAAACAATACATCCTTTTGAGATGTTTTAGAGCCTTCCACCCAAAATATGGGGCATGGTTGTCCGTGACCTACTTATGAAACCTTCCTTCTGTATCTTGGGAATATACTTGTAAGTTCACACCTTCAAAAACAATTAAGCAGTATTTATAAATGTAATTAAACATTAAAATGAATTGATCAATTTACATAAATTTACTTAAAAAACTAGTGGAAGCTCTAAAGAGCGGACATGCATGGAGCATTTTGAAATTCAACTGGCTTCAAAAAGACTTCATTAAGTGAAACTAATCTCTCTGTATAGGTATGTCCCCATGGGTAGTATTTAAACTTGTTTAAATTCTCAACAAGTCTAGAAAACTTCATATCAATATTGCTCTTACAGGGTGAGTCCCATGAGGCCGCTATTCAATAATTGCATCTTTTTTATCATCATACAAGTCATCCTCAAGCTTGGAGCTTGTCTTTATTGATCGAGGTCGAGCTCTTCATGAATTAGGCCCAAATTTTATTCGTCTTCATACCATTGACCACAACGTTGTTCGAGTTAAAAAAAGCCAAACTTAAATAAAGGACCTAAATTAAGTATAAGGTTCAATTTGAAATGGGAATTTGAGGTTTCAAGGGTCAAGTTCATCAAAGCCTAAAGGCTATGAGACAAAGTGTCTTAGGTCTCAGTCTGATTCTCTTTTTTACAATAAAAGAGAAAATAGAATAATTTATTGGATATAAACAATTATATTTAGTTTCCCTTCCATTCTACCTTTTTAAAGGCAGGATCTTGGTATTTATATAGGATCTATTGTAGCCACGTCACCCTTGTTTTATGGTCATTTAATGCCTAGTCGCTTCATTAAATGCTCGTAGTACAAGTGTTCGAAGTACGAGGTACATTAAATAAAGTGGTGCACATGCGTGGAACTAATCCATGCACAAGTCAAGGAAGTTGCATGCCTCTTTAGAGAAAGGCTCATTGACGAGGCCTCTGCTTGGGCACAAGTTTATTAAAATGGCTAGTCTCTTCTTGGCTAATCGGAGACAGTGAGACCTATGGCAGAATGGCTGACGTGTCACTCAACTTTGGGCTGGACTAGGTGGGACTATTGATCGGCTCGCACTATTTTATCTGCTTTAAGGCTCAAATGCGTTGCAGCCTTAGAGTCGAGGCCTTGAGCTGTGATTTTGCCCATACAATTCCTCTCCCCCCAAATTTTTTTTTTGAAAATTTGTTAGAAAAAAATTGTTGATTGCGTCATGTGTCTCGAGCATATGAACCATTGAATGGAATTTCATCATGAACTGATGTTGAGACTTGACTATTATTCTCTTCCAGACACCTAAATTGAGTGACTTTTGACTCTAGGATCAGTGACAAAGTTTAGTGCATTAACCCTGGTTCATATTTTCGGTTATAAAAGGTGGTGGTTTTGCACATTTTGTTTATACCTTCCGTGTGAAAAATCGAAGTGAATTTTGAGTTTGCTTTTTATTCTTCATTTACCCCTACGCCATGAGCGATAACGTCCTTGGTTGGACAATAAAGGCAAAGCGGTGGCAGAAGCCGAGGATGTGCTTTCACAGCTCTCTCATTCCAGTCTTTGCTTTTAGAAACGTGTTCAAACTTAGAGGAAGTTTGAAGGCTCCGGGAGTGATCATGTAGTTCCTCTATTGACTCATCGACCTTAGAATCCTCGACCTTCATCATTTGTTTAGTAATTAGCTCGAATGATGGCTAACAATGCTTCCCCACAGAGAAACTTCTTTGTGGACGAATATAGGGTTCCTAAATATAAAGGGCCTCATTCCCCGGTTGACGAATTGGAAGAGGAGGAAGAAGAGTAATAAGAAGATGTTGTCATCATTGACAATGACGATGTCAACAATGTAGGTTTAGTGGCGACTACTCTGACCCTGTGAGCTGTGTCACTGATAGCAAGGTGGATCCCAAGGATAAGATTCAGGCATGGGTGGCTCGTGTTGAGGACTTTTGTAGGTTTGAGATTGTACTGCCTTGACAGGACCCACCCCGGAAATCTCTCCAGATTATCTGAAGAGGCCCTGCCTGAGGAAGATTCCACTAGAACCCCTCGGGGTAGCCGACAGAATCCTCATTCGAAAGAGGGATTAATAAATAAGAAAACAATAAATAAGACGAAATATGTAAATAAGATATGTATCGCAACAATGATCTACTAGTCAAACCAAAATAAATATTAAAACAGCTTAGGAAGTAGGTTGGAGTCAGAGCCACTAAATGAGATAGACAAAAAAATAAATAATACAAGTTCGAGAGTAAACAGAATAAAAGAAACAGAGCTATTACATAAAAACAAGCAATAGCAGATGTCGAGTGCGGATGCAATGCCGGCGGTAGCTCACGAGAACCTGTAGCTAGGACCTAGGGAACGAAGTTAAAAAACAAAAACAAAACGTGAGATATAAATATCTCTGTGAGTGCTCCTAGATAACTATAAAATATAAGTTCAGTAGTTAAAATTCTTTACACTCAAACCTCACGTCACTCAGTTGAAAAGTTCCCCGTTTTGAAAATCATTTAGCAAAATCCTCGGTTTTATCCCCAAAATCATTAAATCATTATAAAATAGTTTAGGGGCGAAAACATAATTTAAAAATATCATTGAAATCAAGTAATTGCACTAGAACCATAAATGCAATCTCAACAAGAAGCATTTAAATTTATTTGTAAAATATGTTTGTATATAAATGGCAAGTAGAAACATTTGTTAAATCCAAAACCGATCTAAAACCAAATACCATGGGCCCCAACCCATAAATTCAAAACCAACAATCTAAAGCCATAAAATCACATTATCAAAACTCTAGAATCATAAATGAAATTCATAAATATTTAAATGATTGTCAAACACATTTTCATAAACTAGCAAGTAAGTAGGTCACAACACGAAAACCAAAGGCCATGGGCCACGATCTATGAAATCAGAACCATCAATTTAAAATCAGCAATCAACAAATATAAAACCAAACCGGTACCATAGCATAGTATCGTGCCGTGTGACCATCAGCGTCCTGACGGTGTCACAGGCGGGGGGAGAGAGGTATACTCATCACAACGAACCAGCGTCCCAAATCCGTCATGGCAGGATCCTCATCATCTCTCTCCCGACACGTGTCCACAGCAGAGGATGGCATAATATAATAATAATAATAGGCGCATAATAATCATACATCTCAATCAACATCTCGATACTGTGTGGTACTCCTCAAAATCATTCCTAAAATCATCCATCACCGCATGTCATCAATTTTTCAAATCCTTTTATTTTTAAACAATTTTCCAAAATCTTTTATTTAAAAAAAATTTACGAAAACAATCAAATATTTCGACTATCAAAAAATTGCCCCAAAAATTTCTTAAATTCCACAAAAGCCACAATTTTCTTTGAAATTATCATTTTCTACAAACTTGCGAAAATATCCAAAATTTCATAAATCACCAAATACCATTTAAAACACAAATCTCATATAAATATGAATTCCATTAAAATCACAAATGCATATATAGTCTTAAATCATCAACCATTTAAATCAGCATATAATATATTTAATAAGCATAATTTAAAATGCGCAAGAAAATTTAATCAAAACAAATAATATGCGATTAAATCATAATAATATATATCCCAAAATGTTTAGAAAATAAATGCACTCACAGATCCGAAGCGTGCTCTTGCTGGATCTCCGGTCCAGCCCTCGATCGTGTACTAACACCTAAAAATAATTTACCAAAAATTCTTTTAATTACCGAAAAACTAACCAAAGGATTAGAGGAGTCGTCTGAGTCTCCAATTACAAGATTAAAACACTAATTACTAAGATTGCCCAACATTTTCAAATTCAGCAGCCATAAACCTTTGGATTTGTTTCTCTACTCTTAATTTTCTTTGTTGTTTGATGGATATTCTTAAGAACATGTGTAACTAACGCTCTATGAGGATTATGATGTAGCCTTATTATGACTATGTAGTCTTAATGCATATTTGAGTTTGATTTATATTGATGGTTAATATTTAATTGTAGTTTTTAATGCTTCCATGAAAAGGTGGATAGATCAAGTATTATATTGATTTAGGAATAAGGGATATAATATGGATGGGCAATGAAATATATTGTTATAGGAATATTGCATGCCTTAGTGACAACTTTGACAAGAATTTATTGGGTTTGCATGTCTTAGGGCTTAATGACAGGACCCGCCCCGGAAATTCCTCCAGAATAACCGGAAAGGCCCCGCCTGAGGAAGATTCCACCAGAACCCCTCGGGGCAACCGACAGAATCCTCCTCCGAAAGGGGATAATAATCAAATAAACAAATAAACAATAATGGGACGAATAGTAAATAAGATATGAACGAAAAGTAGATAAAATAAGCACCACAATAAATCAACGAGTCATGCTGAATAATTAAGAAACAATATATGAAGTAGGTGGAAATGGCAGAGCCACTAAGCGTGATAGACAAAAATATAAATAATACAAATCCAACATGAACAGAATAAGATCAGAGTCTAATACATAAGAAGAAGTAATAAACAGATGCGATAAGCGGATGCGATGCCGATGCGAAATGCCGATGGTAGTCCACGGGAACCTGCAACTAGGACCTAGGGAACGAAGTAAAAATAACAAAACGTGAGATATAAATATCTCCGTGAGTGCTCCTAGATAACTACAAAATACAATTTCAGCCGTTAAAACCTTTACACTCAAACCTCACGTCACTCAGTTGAAAGGTTCCCCGTTTTGAAAATCATTTCGCAAAACCCTCGGTTTACCCCAAATCATTAAATCAATAAAAACGGTTTAGGGGCGAAAACGTAATTTAAAACAATTATCGAAATCACGTACCAAACACTAAAAACGTAAATGAAATCCATAATAATTAATTGATGGTCAAACACAATTTCATAAACGATCAAGCAAATGGGTCAAAATCTGAAACCAAAGGCCATAGGCCACAATCCATAAAATCAAACCATCAATTTAAAATCAGAAACCAACCAATATAAAACCAAATCGGTATAAACTCAGCAAACAACAATTATAAAACCCAACCAGTATAAATCAGCAATCAATATAAAACCAAATCCGGTATAAAATCCGCAATGAATCAGAACCATCATAAAACCAACCGGTACAAATCAGCAATCAATATAAAACCAAATCCGGTATAAAATCCGCAATGAATCAGAACCATCATAAAACCAACCGGTACAAATCAGCAATCAATATAAAACCAAATCCGGTATAAAATCCGCAATGAATCAGAACCATCATAAAACCAACCGGTACAAATCAGCAATCAATATAAAACCAAATCCGGTATAAAATCCGCAATGAATCAGAACCATCATAAAACCAACCGGTACAAATCAGCAATCAATATAAAACCAAATCCGGTATAAAATCCGCAATGAATCAGAACCATCATAAAACCAACCGGTACCACAGCATATATCGTGCCGTGTGACCCTCAGCGTCCTGACGGCGTCACAGGCGGGGGAGGGGGGCTCAGTCATCACAACGAATCGGCGTCCCAAATCCGTCATGGCAGGATCCTCATCATCTCTCTCTCGACACGTGTCCGCAGCAGAGGATGGCATATATAATAATAATAATAATAATAATAGCGCGCATAGAACTCATATAACTCGGTACATCTCGATACAGTGTGGTACTCCTCAAAATCATTTATAAAATCATCCATGATATCATCAATTTTTCAAATCCTTTATTTTTAAAACCATTTTGCAAATCCTTTTAATTTTAAACAATTTTCCAAAATCTTCTATTTAACAGAATTTATGAAAAGCAACAATTATATCGAATATTAAAAATTTGCCCCAAAATTTTCTTAAATTTCACAAAGTCACAATTTTTCTTTAAAATCACCAAATTTCCACAATATCGTAAAATCTCCAAAACATTTCAAATTCGCTAAACAACCAATTAAAACACAAATTTCATAAATATTCCAATAAATATGAAATCTATCAAATCATAAAATCAACTCATGCAAATATTTAAATCATCATAAAACATATTTAATAATCTTAATTTAAATGCACAAGAAAATTTAATCAAAACAAATTAATATAAATGAAATCGAATATAGCATATATTCCCAAATGATTTAGAAAATAAATGCACTCACAGGTCTGAAGCGTGCTCCTGCTGGATCTCCGGTTCAGCCCTCGAACGTGCACGAACACCTAAAAATAATTTACCGAAAAATCTTTTAATTACCATAAACTAACCAAAGGCTCAAAGGAGTCCTCTAAGTCTCCAACTACAAGATTAAAACACTAAATACCAAAATGCCCTCAACGGCAAAAATCCCCAAAATTTGAATTACTCCGTCTCAAGTCCGATTTCAACAAATTTTATACCGAAACGAAATTGAAAATGCAAGGAACGAGAATCTACCTTCAATTTCAAGATTCGTCCTCGCCAATGGTCGGAATCGATCCCGGAAGATCGGACCTCAACCGGAATTGGGCGTTTCCAAATTCGACCGAAATTGGGTCAAATTGACTGGACAGCAAGCTTGCCCACGACCCCCGGAACACGTTGGGACGGGAGGTGAGCAACCACTCGCCGGCGGTGGAACAAAACGGCGGCGGCGCGTGAGGCTCGGTCACGGCGGCGCGTGGGGCGCGTGTGGTGGTCGTCGGAGCTCGGGAAAGTGCAGATCTGGTCGCCGGCGTGTTCTGAAGCTCGTGGTGGTGGCTGTGTTGTGCCACTCGCCGGCGATAAGAGCAGATCTAGCCGGAAATGTGACTGCCTCGGGGTGGTTTTTCCAAGACTTTGCGGCGGTTTTCCGGCGTGCTCCGGCAGTTTCCGGTGTCAAACTTGGTACCAAAAAGTAGATCGTCGCACCAGCTTTCCAACGGTACCAAGAACTCTCCTTAACTCCACCGGAACAATGAGATATGGCCGGCCAAAGGTGGTGTCGCGACTGTTCAAACTGTTCACGAGCTCTCGGTTTTGTTGCGATTTCCGGCGATCCAGGTGGTTTCACGGCGAACCACCGGTGGGGAAAGGAAGAGGAGGTTGCTGGCTTCGATTTCCGGGTGGTGGTCGGCCAAGTCCGGCCACCGTGTGGCGGCTGTCGGCGTGCGAAAGTGGCGCGGTGAAGGTGGGGGATGGTCTCGGTGTGGCTGGAAAATTCCAGAATCTGGCCAAATTTAAGGATGCAGACAGGGGCATTTTCGTCCTTTTAAGTCCAGTCTCAACCAAATTACCAAATTGCCACTCACACAAATTTAACTATAACTTCTCGGTTTTAACTCCGAATCGAGCGTGCTGCTAGTCTACGAACTCGTATCGACTAGCTCTACACAACGGTACCCCGGTCAAAACCATAGCACGCTCACATAAAAAGTCAACTCCGAGCCCACTAAAAGTAAAACTGGTCAAACTTGAAAATTTTATTATTTTTCTCGAAACGGGATGTTACACTTAAATTTTAGTATTTAGATTTGGAATAATTAAATACCTTGTGCTTGCTAGATTAGAATGCATTGAGGAATTGACTTCTAGTCACTTGTGGTCAAAGGGGGGTTAACCTTATGAATCTATCATGCATCAGAGCTAAATATGAGTAGTAGTGGTGAAGTCATAATCCTTGTTTCATCAAATCTTAAACTTATTGCTTTTTGCCTTGTTTCAATTTTAATATTGCTTTCATTTAATTAATGCTTTGCTACTCAAACAATCAACCAACAAAAAATTCCTTTTACTTTTATTAATTTAATTAACAATTGATTTATTTTCAGAATTAGAGACATTATTCCCTGTGGAATCGATATCGGTTTTCTCATAAAAAACCACTTTATTACTTGTTGATTCGTGCACTTGCGAGTTATCAATTTACACCACAACACCAAATGGTGCTACCAAGGTAACTTTTGGGGCTTCAAGATTACCGAACCAAGTTTGATCATTATCTCTTTTAGGTTTTTAACTGTGAATTTCTACCATTTTCTCTCGTTTCACCATCGATCTTAGGTTTCTCTTTTGTAAAAGAAAAATGGAAAATTTGAGGGATCATATCTCACAAAATTTTGAAATAGTTGAGGATAGAATGTCCATTTCTATGAAATTGGTACCCTGTCTCCCGTTGATGAGGCGGGCTAAATTCTTGGGGAAATAGTGGTTTTCGAGGCCCTAGATAGTTAGGTATTTGTTCCCTATCAATCGATAATTCCAATAGGGAACGAGAAATGTGTTCTCGGTTCTATTTTGAGACTATTAGGTAGCTTTACCAGCAATGTTGAATCCTTAATAATGTCATAATGAAGTAACCTATGTGTTTCTCCAGGGCCAATGCCCCTAAAGAATGATGGTTATATTTTTATAAGGAATTCTTGGCAGCTAGTACCCCATTCCCTTTGGATCCCTTTATTGTGCAAATATTTTTTAGCATAGCAAGTTGTATCCTACACAGCTTATGCCCAATGCATGGAGACATATAGCGTGTTTCGTTTTGCTATGTAAGGAGTTAGGGATCAATCCTTACATGGAATTTTTCTATAATAATTATTATTTTAAGTTGCATAAGACTGACAAAGATCGGTATTTATGTTGCTCAAGACAAAAAAGATTTCTTTTCACTAACCAGCCTTCCAACTTAAAAAAATTAGAAATACCTATACTTTTTTGTCTCCGGAGAATGGGCTGGTGGTGTTGAAGGCACCGTCAATCATGTGTGGAAAAATTTATGTAATTTGCCCCTTTCTTATTCTTAGTTTCTTTCCAAGGTTCTGTGTCTTTTAATAAATCTTTTTGTCACCTGTAGTGGTAAATGACGAGTGCATACCTACCTTAATCGGTAAAACTCAAAGAGGTCATTTGAATGCTCTTTTATCGAGAATGGGAATATACATATGTTTTTAGATAAAAGACCCAGAGCCTGTCTCGACTGTACTTGACAATATTCCTTTAGAGGGGGCAACGAAAAGAGGAAGAAAAAAATGAAGGCTCTCAATCTCATCTAGGTACTTTTCCTAGCAAACAATATCTGGATGAGGCATGATAGGTGAAGAGTTGAACCATTACCCACAAAAGTTTTATCTTTTCCATGATATAGTTGTTATAAAGACAAAATGCCTGAGTCATTTGTTATGTGGGTATTAACTTCACTATCAGCATAAAACATAATATCTTCATGTTCTTTTTGAACATTCAAAGATTCAGAAGCATGTTCTTTATCACCCAAGAATCATAGTGGTACCAACATTTTTTTGCTGAGTGATATGGTCTATTGCAAATTTGGCACACAACATGAGTTGGAGCTTGTAGAGTATGGGTTGCATTACCTCTATTAGCTCCATTTATTCTGGTTTGATGAACATGGGCTAAAGTTGTTTTGATTCCATGATCATTCTTAATGATGGCATTGAATTAAGGATCGAACAACGAGAGAAAAACCTCTGCATGAGAAAAAAATCGAGCCTTTCTTCTCATTCTGCACCTTCTTCCTCTCTAATTGACAAAATATTTTGTTTGATCAATCTGCGTTTCTTCTTCATGTTGTGATATTATTTGTTCATGACTTTTGAGTGCCAAAGAAAATTGTGTAAAGTTTGGAAGTGGAACTATTGAAAGCATTGCCAAACATAAATCTTAGTATTTTTGTCCTAAGCTACAAAACAAGTGAAAAGATTTATCAAGATCTTCAATAGGTTTGCCAATGGTAGCAAGGTTATCACACAAAGGGTTAACTTTTTCTTTTTTTTTTAAGAAAACCATCAAGTGAGGAACTTTCCTTTTTTAGTTCCATAAGCAAATCTGTGAGAAAAATCTCGTTCTTCATGGTGGCGGGCGGCAAGAGTTATTCAATTTTCTTCCACACTAAATGTGTCATGCCCAGACCGAAAAAGATGCTGAGAACATTGATGGTCATGGTGTCAAGAATCCATGTCATCAAAAGTCCATCATTGTTCATGTAAAGAGAATAATTTGAGTTGGAAATTTTTTGGCCACTTGAATCATTGATTTTCGTCTCTGAAATTGCTGCATAGAAAATATAGTGAGCTAAACCCAAGCATCGAATAAGAGGTAAGATCTATGATCCCCATAGTAGATAATTTGTTGATTTAAGTTTTGAGAGATATTAAACTTGAAAATTGATGGAAGGATTGTATGGTTAATTGTGGTTCAATTTCAAAGTTTGTGTTCAAGTTTCGCAAAGGGATCACATCACGCTCTCATACCATGTTGAATTAACACTTCACCCAAAAGTTTAAGCTGATAGGAAGTGGATCATCATATCTTTTTTATTTTATCTCTAATATCACATGTGGGCCCGTTTGGATCACGTGGGCCCATTTGAGTCCTTACATGTGCATTTTCGACTCAGCCTCTTTTGGGCTCATTTTGGGTCCGTATATGTATTTTTGTTTTGTTTTTGGGTGGAGTTATTGAGTTTCAAACCTATGGCCACTAGGTCTTTTGGCTATGATACAATTATGGAGTTAATGGTTACTCGAATATTATTTTAATATTGCTCACGTAAAGAAAAGTTTATTCTATTATATTTTTGTATTTCACTTACAATATATTTATACAATGATAATACATATACGAAAATTTGATAACCTTTGCTAGCAATAAAGCTTTATCCTTATCACTTTATACTTGACTGATGATTGCTAAAGATGAGCGTCTTATGGCATGGTTGCTTCTCTTATATGCTGAGTTGTTTGATGATTGTATTTTATTAGCTTTGTGGTTTTACATCCTCTGTAATTTTCTTAGGGTGTTTTAGTGTTCATTATTTTTGTGTTTGGGTATGGTATTTGAGTTTTTTTCTTTTCGGTATTTTAAGAAGTCATTTTGGGTTAAAATACTCTGTATTTGTGTGCTTAGGTCTCTGTTGGGTCCTTATGTATGTTTGGTTATGATTTTTGATAAAAAAAAAATGCTAAGTGTATTTCAACTTTAAAATTTGGGTTTAGATACTCTATATTTGTGTGCTTCGGTTTCTAGGTATTTTAACTATCAAACTTAGGTTTATATACTCTGTATTTATGTGCTTGAGCTTATATATTCTATATTTGATGAATTTTTTTTGTTGATATTTCTTTGGGTGTTTCAACTAAAGTCTTAACTTATTTGTTTCAAGTTAAGACATTATTTGTTTGTTTCTTTTTCATTATATTAAAAAAAATAGTTTGTTGGTTTATTGTTTATTGTTGTGGTATAATTAACTCGCAAGTGCACGAATTAACAAGTAATAAAATGGAGTTCAAAGAAGAATTCTGATATCGATCACACGAGGAATAATGTCTCTAGTAGTAAATTTAAATCAATTACAAACTAAATTTTAAAAGTATAAGAGAGTTGTTTTTTATTGTTGTTTGTTAAGTAACCAGCATTAATTAAAAAGCAAAGCAATATAAAAATCAAAAGAAAGGCAGCAAGTAAGATTTCACAGATTTTAAAGAGCAAGGATCATGATTTCACCACTATTACTCATATTTAGTTCTAATGCAAAATAGATTCATAGGTTAACCCCCCTTTAACAACAAATGACTAGAAGTTGATCCCTCAATGCATTCTAATCTAGCAAGCACAACGTATTTAATTATCCCTAATGTAAATACGAAAATTGAAGTCCTAAGACATGCAAACCCAATAAGACCTTGTTAAAGTTGTCACTAAGGCATGCAATATTCCTCTAAACATGTATTTCATTGCCCATTCATATTTATATTCCTTATCCCTAAGTCAATATAAATACTAAATCAATCCACCTTTTCATGGAAAGCATTAAGAACTACAATGAAATATTAAACTTAAAACATGAATCAAACTAAATATGCATTAAAAACTAAATACTTGTAATAGAGTTACATCACAATCCTTATAGTAAAATTAGTTACACATCATCTCAAAATTATCCATGAAATAACGAAGAGACAACATCATTTAAATAACAAAGAAGATGAGAGAAAAGAAAACAAATCCGGTTTATGACTGCTGGGAATTGATCCTTCAATCCGTTCTTCTTGGTTTTTTCAAACAATGATCAAAGCTTCAAGTTGATTCCTCCAAAGGCTGGCCGAATCTCCTTGGACTTCTCTTTGTGTAACACAACTTTGCTCTCTTAAAAACTGAATATAAAATCTACTAAAAACCTATGTTGCTGTGAGAATGGGGAATAAAAGAAAAGGGAAAGGTGCGGCTGGAGAGGGAACAATGCTGCTGTAGCCATAGGGGTTGTGTGGTGTAAAAGATGATTCTTCTCACTTTTAAGGTATCAATCTATTTATAGGAGATGTTTAAGTGGTTTAACCCTAAGGTGTCTCTAAAACCTAGAGAATATAGGAGATATAATATGACATGATCTCAAACTCCCTTAAATTCTCTATATGGCCGGCCACCTCAAGGGTAAGGATGTATTTGTGTCTCATGTTCACACTAGGGATAAAAATACTTTTCTTATCTTGTTAGGAATCAAATTAATATGCAAGTCTAATTCCTTTTAGTCTAGATATTATTCCAATTAATATAATTACAATAATCTGACCTTCCATGTGTCATATGATGTGGAAAATTTGGAAACATCGCTGATGTGTGGTGACATGGCAGTCCAATCATAATGGTAGTCCTAGTAAGCATAAAACTTTCCTTTTTTTTTATCTTCAATGACCGTTAGGAAAATTCCAAGTACCCTTTGAGTGACCAAATAAACTCCGAATCCAGTGACTTTTGTTGAAAACATTAGGTCTGTGTCTTAGCTTTCCAGAAATATATTGATCGCACAAATTGGACATCAAGAAGACACTCAAATCCTCATTGTCCCAAGATAGTGTAAATCTGCCGCAGCTGATGAATTTGTCGAATTTGTAAATCAAACTGGCACTGATTGGCTGAACCATTTTCAATGAAACTTTGCAGAATTGAATAATATTGAATCATGAATCAATAAAAACTAGAATTGTACAAAAAGTATGAGCGCGGCTCAAGTTATGATTTTCTCAGTAAAAGTTGCACAGAAATACGGTTATTCCAGCCTTTGTCTTTCTTTTACTGAAAAATAGAAAAATACAATATTTAAGTATTTTTCATTAACAATTAATTATAAACTAGCTTAAATTCAATATCAAAAGTGGCATAAAAACATTAACATTTTATGACTATCAAATACCCCCAAATTTGAACTTTGCTTGTCCCTAGCAAAGAAAGAACTAAAAACATACTCCTATAAAAACAGATACCTTGATGAGGTTGCCTCAAAGATTGCATAATCATATTAATTCAAAAGCAATTTCCAAGTGATTATGCATCTCAACACCTTATCTTCAATTCAACATAATTATCACTTTCAAGTGTGTGTGTGAAAATCAAATAATACATTCAATGCCAAGCACTTGAATAAATCTACATTAACTAGAGTTTGAAAATAAATATATGAACTACCATATGCTTGACATAATTAAATAGCTCTCCACTAATGTAGATGAATGCATTACCTTGAATCAATAGGACTTTAAAATCTTGTATTGTAAAGGACAAAGGATAATGGTTTAGAAGACATAAAATGATAGGAAATAAAAATTCAAAGAAAGAAAACTTATGAATATTATGCTTATAAAACTTTTATTTTCTCCTTTCAAATGTACTTTTCTTCTTTCCTTCCTTCAAACTTCACAAAACAATTCTTTTTTTTCACAACAATTTTTTTTTTCTTTTCTTTTCAACTCCTTTTTCACAGAACATATATTTTTTCCATTCCTTTCAACCCCCAAATTTGTTCTTTCTCATACCTTGCTTGAACTTCTTTTTCAACATCAAAGATACATAATATATTTTTAATAACATCAACCACCCCCAAATTATCTTCTACTTCACTCCACCAAATACTATTTATAAGCATATATCCAATTTCAATCATAAGCTCTCTTTGATAAATGTGTATAAGGTAGGAAAAATATATTTAGGCATAAAAGGTAAGTCAATGTGACTTAATGAATAAAAATGCTCTAATATGCAATCAATTATGCATCCTAAAAATGGCTCAAATAAGGTACTAATGAATAAATATTTTAAAGGTAGGCTAGAAAGGCTCAATCTCAAAACAAAGATGGCCTAAATCATATTCAAAGTAATGCATCTCTATAGGATTTCGCCTCAAGCAATAATTATGCAAGTTCTAGAGTTCACAAAAAATAATCACTCTAAATTAATGCAAACCTTCTCCAAAATACAATCAAAAGCACGCATATTTAATAAAGTGCTCAAAATAATTTTGAAAGTAATAACATGTGAACTTAACTCTAGGCATTCGAGAATACACAAAAACAATTCCACTACCTAAGAATTAATTTGTTCACAATCATATTCTTATCAAGGCTCATCAAAATATAAAAACAGCACCTAAAACAAAAGTTCCAGAACAAAGTAAAAAAAAATGATATTTATATTTTAATTTTTTTTTTATATATACTAAACTAAAAATTTAAAAACTAAAGAAGAAAACTTTTAAACATAGAGAACTCACCCCCGACTTTAAGATGAACATAGTCCTCGATGTTCAAAACAAAGAAAATATAAATAAAGAGTAAGGTAAAGAAAGCTCCCCCATTTGATGAAATGCAATGAAATTGCATTCTTTGTTGCTCTTGAAGCTTCTTGGCCAATTACTCCTATTCAAGCCTCCTTTGATTTTCTCTTCTTTGACACCTAAAATCCAAAACATAAACAACTAAAACGAAATTAAAACTGAAAATTCAAAATAAATACCTTTAAACTTTGGGTTGCCTCCCAAAAAGCACTTGTTTCAAGTCTCTAGCTTGACTTTCTTGTGAAGCTCTATCCAGGATCAATTTGTTGGTTACTTCCACCTCCAAAACAACTCTTAATAAACTTTGAACCATGCGACCCTTTATTCTTTTTCGCATTCTTCTTTCACAATCTTGATTCTGAACCCTTAATATCATGGCACCATTTATCTTTTGGATAAATAGTGGGCTTGTAGATATTAATTGTGACATTTTCGTTACCAACCCTAAAGGTAAGCTTATCCTCTTGTACATCTATTAAAGCACAACTAGTATCTAAGAAAGGTCTACCAAAAATCAAAGGTATATCACAATCCTCATCCATATCTAATACCACAAAATCCATAGGGAAGTAAAACTTATCAACTTTGACGATTACATCCTCAAGTACTTCCCTTGGCTTTTTGATGGTGTGATCTGCCATTTGTAACGATATTGAGGTGGGCTTTACTTTTCCAAGTCCAAGCTTCCTGAAACAAGAATAAGGCATTAAATTTATGGAAGCTCCTAAATCACATAAAACATTGGAAAATTTAATATCACCAATATGACAAGGAATAGAAAACCCCCTGGATCTTTTAATTTTGGTGGTAGCTTGTGTTGTAATATGGCACTACACTCGTCATTCAAAACTACCATCTCATGACCACCTAATTTCTTTTTCTTTTTCATTATTTCTTTTAAAAACCTAGCATAATTTGGCATATTTTCTAAAGCATCTACAAAAAGGATATTAACATGTAATTTCTTGAAAACATCTAGAAATTTGCCAAATTGAAAATCCAATTTGCTCTGTTTAAGCCTATTTGGGAATGGTGGTGGTGGGTGTTGCTTGTATTCCCAATTCTTTGCCCTAGCCAAATTCCACAATGAATGGTGCATGGGAATTATTTTTCTTCACTTCTTTCCACATGTAGCTTGACGTTGGCCAATTATGGTAATTTTGAAAGTATACCACATGTGTGTTGATGATGTGCCGCACCACTTTTCTTATTTGGATCCTGATGATGTGGCATTTGATGACTTAGCATAAAATAGCTTGACTAGTTTGGATGTGCAGAGTCTATTTTACCCTCAAAATTGCTTAAATTTTCACTTTTGATAGCCATCGGGAATATATATATGAAAAGTTCTAAATATGAAAAATTTCGACCTAAAAGTTCAAAACTACAAAATTTTACCCACTAACTTATTTTTCCTCATATTTCCCATCCTAACATCATTTCAAATATTTGAACACTAAAAACATCAAAATTACAGATTTGCCCTTTATGTAAAATGACCAAAATGCATTTCTTCTGTATTGATTTTCCAAAAATTCTTCTTTTCACCTACAAAAGGGAGAATAATAGAAATAACTAATTTTATCAATAAAATATAGACAAACTAGCAATAAGCTTAAAAGATAGCCTAAAATAATGCAAGTTTTAGACTTATCAATCAACAGTTTACTTCTATGAGTGAAAAATTATGTGCCGACTATCTGACAATGAGTTGACACAAATGTGTCAAAAGTTTCGCCTCATTTTGATCACATTTCATTAACATTTAACATCCACATAATTGACACCGTAAGAAAAGTTTCCGTTATCATATCATTTTTCTCCAATCGTTGATCTACATGGCAACAATCAATAACTTCTTATTCATGTTCGTCTACATTTTTCTCATTTGCCTACCGAGTAAAACAAACAGAGAAACTATCTTTCTCTGATTTTTTGATTTTGCAAAGAACTTCAACACATTAATATTTTGCTTCCAAAAGTGTAGCCATAGATTTCCAACCTTTAGGGTTTATGTATTTGAATTTTCTACACTAAGGTTAGTTTCTTTCAATCTTTGTATGAGTTATTTTTCTTAAAAGTCTCATTATTTCAATCTTCAATTTTACCCATTAGTTTGAACAATTAGTTCCTCAATATTAGTCTTATAATGACAAACCAAAGGGGATAGATCACTAAATGTTGCAAAGGAAACAGAGATTAGGCCATCTATTGACGCAAAGGTGCATATCTCTGCTATTAACGTTGGTGATAAATTCTCCATTTACCTTCACCAACCGACCATAGTAATTTTGGTTAGACCTAGAGATTTGAAAAAAGTATAAAATTTTATGTTGCATTTATGGAAATAGACTTTGTGGCCTTACATAGAGTTTACCCATTTTCTGATCATATATTTATTAGTTTGGATAAAAGAATGCAAAATAAATCCGATTGATAAAAATAATTTTCTATATAGATTTACTAAGTAAATTCTCCTTCCCTCTCAGATATTTGTATTATGAAATTCTTGCACTACTTGGATAAATTTAGGTATTTTATTTTTTCCCATAATGACAAAATTAATATTTAAGGTCTTCATCCACTACCAATAAATAGAATAATTATTTTTCCCTTTATACTTGACCCATCGGGCAATAATTCTGAGCGTTCTTTCAACCAAATGGGAACATCATTGCAAGGTAAAAATTATACGAGTTCAATGATGAAACATTTGTTAGACTCTCTAGCACTGTTTTATTTTACAGATTATCTTTGATTCCCAAATTACAAGAAAACTGAGGAAATGCATTTGCCTATCTACTCAGCAACAAGAACATCAAAATCCAATCCCTTTCTCTTTGTGATAAAACTTCATCGTTTGCAACTCAAGCTTGACACTCAATCTTGAGAATGTCAAATTATAAAAATCCAATGACACGAAAAGGCCCAGGTACAACAATAATTGTACACGTTCTATAATTGATCTTGGTCACTTTCGTCTATAATAATTTGTTAATTTTTTCCCCAGGCAACAATGTTGACTCTATTAGAAAACATAGGCCAAAAATTTTATCTTGTTATCTCGCGATCGCCAATGTGCACGTGCCCAAGAAGATCAACATCTATCTAATAAGCTTAATGGACAATATTCACATTTTCCTTTTGTCACTATAGCTAATATACCATCAAAGCAATGATTTAACCTATTCTAATATCCAAAACTTTCACATAAGGATCTTGATGATGAATAAGCTGAGAGATTGGCAATGGAAATCCATCATCTCCAATGAAGAAAGCACCAAAGGGTCATTAACATTTCTGAATCATGTTCTAAAGGCTTACAAACCGAGAAGGCATCCAGGGCAAGGCCACCAATGTCTAGTGTTAATGCGCTAGGAAAAAGGGAAAGCTTCTACCCATAATGAGGATTCGACCTTAAACGATATGGAGATCATCACTGACATAGTTGATTACATCCAGTTCACATAATGATTGTTCCAGTACACAAGTTATAAGCCACTATGTTAAGGTAAAAAAGTGATTTCAATTTAGTTTGTTGCATTCAATGGTCCCCTAACAATTAATAGAAATTCCAAACAAGCCTTGCAACTCTTACAATCCATGCACCTCCAATATCTTTCAGTGTTGGGAATAAGGCTAAAGCTTACTACGCAGTTACCATCCACAATCTTAATTTGCAGGGTTAAGGCTAAAACTGGTCCAAGCAGATTCTCTGCTCACTCAATCTTAATTATAGCTGAATTTGACAAAAATTGACCTTAAACGTACACAAATTGCGAATCAACAGAAAAAACTTAATAATCCTAAAAATTGCATCATTTTACACAATATTTTTTGCTTAATATTTGGTAGATTATGCTTAATTTTTTAAGAAATGCATTCATTTCTATTATTTACTCTTTTGTAGGTAAAAAGAAGAATTTTGCAAAATCAACACAACATATGGGTATTTTAGTAATTTTGACATAGTTGGGGGACCAACTTGAAAATATTGAGTTTTATGTGGAGAAACTTCAAAATGAACTTAAAATTACAGGAAGATGATGAAATTAAGATCAAGGGCCAAGATTAATGCAAGTGGTAGCAATCATGAAAATTTTCCTTATTTCGAACAAGCTGAAATTATGAAGAGCTACAAGAAGAAATTTTGAGTGAATCAAGTTTCATAAATTTCTTAACTCCTTAAGGATCATCTCTGAAAAATTTCATGACAATTGGATCATCTAATCAGTGCAGTTTATTTTTTAAATTTGCAGTTTTTGCTACAGATTTCCACTTTTATGGGAAAATTGAGTTTTTGATTGCCTTTCTGGTGTCGGAATCACGTATATAATATATGCTTGGAAAGATAAGACATATACTTAATAAAAACAAGTACAAGTGATGGATTTTAAGCTCATTATGTTACCCAAAAGGTAGTTTGAATCTGGCTGATGTGAACTATTGATAAATAACGAAAGTTTACTTTATCTATATGGATTGCAACGTAAGCTTTGAAGACAAGGATACCAGATCAACTGTCACATTAATTAATCAAGTCTACATTGAATAATTGTCAGTAAACCAAATGAGAAAATAAGATATTTATTAGAATTTATTATTTATTTATTTCCCCATTAATTAGAGATGAAACTTTCTTTACTTGGTTGATGTTGAACCTAGACTGAATTGAGGCATCATTCTTTACCCCCAAGATTTGGAAATTACAGCCACAAATGGTACACTGACACTAAAATTGGCCAGCAATCAATTTTTCTATCATTTTATCAATTACAACCAGATTTACAAGTTACGAAATAAAAACCCAAGCCTCTATGTATAACCATCATAATCGGCCAGCCAACGAAAAGAATGCCCTAGAGGCTCTTTCTCTGCTCTCATCTCCATTCCCACGTTTATCCTTTCTTTTTCCTCCATTTTTTCTTTATTTTATAGAATTAAACTGTTGTGGTGAAAATTGATAACTCGCAAGTGCACGAATCAATAAGTAATAAAGTGGTTTTTATTAGAAAACTGATATCGATCCCACATGGAATAATGTTTCTAGTAGTGAAATTTAAATCTATTGTTAATCAAATTATGAAAAGTAAAAGAAGATTGTTTGATTGATGTTGTGTAGCAAAGCAATAATTAAATTGAAAGCAATTGTAAAAGCAAGACAAGGCAGTGAAAGTAATTAATAAAGATCTCAAAGATTTGATGAAACAAAGATTATGACTTCACCATTATTACTCCTATTTAGCCTTAATGCATGAGAATTTCATAAAGTTAACCTCCCTTTGACCAAAGATAACTAGAAGTTTATTCATCAATGCATTCTAGTTTAGCAAGCACAAGGTATTTAATTATCCATAATCTAAACACCAAAATTGAAGCCCTAAGACATGCAAACCCAATAAGCTCATGTCAAAGTTGTCACTAAGGCATGCAATATTCCTATTCCCATGTATTTCATTGTCCTTCCATATTATATCCCTTATTCCTAACCCAATATAATACTAGGTCTATCCACCTTTTCATTGAAGCATTAAGAACTACAATGAAATATTAACCATGCATACGAATTAAAACCAAACATGCATTAAAATCTAAATAGTCATAATAGGGCTACATCATAATCCTTATAGAAACTTAGTTACACATATTCTTAAGAATAGCCATCAAATATTCAAAAGAAAACATATAGTGAATAACAAAGAGAATTAAGAAAAGAAAAAACAAATCCAATAGTTGATGGCTGCCGAATTCCTCCTCTATCCTCCTCCTTTTGCTTTTCCAAATATGCTTCTAGAACAAGGTTGAACTCCTCCACTAGTGCTTGCCGAAATTCTCCTTTGCTCTAGAACTTTTGTGTAGCCAAAATCTCCTTTGTAAAAACCCTCAAAACTAATATAAAAACCTAATACTCTAGACCTTAGACCTCTGATCTTTCTCTCTTTGCCTCCTTGAATGAATGTATGAATGAATATATGAATAAAACTTCAAGGTGCATGGTATTTATAGGAAAATTTTTACTAGTTGAAACATGAAAGACTCTAGAGTTAGTATATAACCCTAGATCTAATATTCCAATATAATAGGAGATAAAATATATATCAAAATCAAATCTCCTAAATTTCCTTCATATGGCTGGCCCTATAGGGCTATTTAAAGTCATTGGTTCCCTCCAAAAAATATCACATTCACACTTAAATATGGAAACTATCCATATCTCTGTAAGAATCAAATTCCTTTTCTACTCTAATTCATTCTCCAATTATTATCCCAATTAATATAATTAGAATAATTTGACATCTCAAGGGCATATAATATGGCAGTAAATATACACCTAGCTGGAGAGTGATGATGTGGCAATCCCTAATATCCATGTATAGCTGGCATCCTAGTTGGCAAAGACACTTTCTTTTATATTTTCAATGTCTGTTAGGCAGATTCTAAGTACACTTTGGATGACCAAATAAACTCCAAATTCACTTATTCTAGTTTCAAAAGTTAGGTCTATGTCTTATATTTTCAGGAATATCTTTATTTCACAAATTGGACATTGGTAAGGCACTCAAATTCCAATTTCCCCAAGGGAATGTAAGTTTTCTGCAACTGCTAAAAATGTTGATCTTCTAAATCAAACTGGTACTTATTGGCTGATCCAATTGCAATGAAACTTTACATAATTGAACCTTATCGAATCAGAAATCATTTACAACTAGAATTGCACAAAACCTCCATGCGTAGCTCCAGATATAATTTTTTCAGTTAAGATTGCGCAGAAATACAGTAAATTGCAGCAATTGTCTTTATTTCTCTAAAAATAAAAATAAAAATACAATAATTTAGCATTTTTCATTAACAATTAACTCAAAACTAGCTAAAATCCAATATAAAATATGGCATAAAACAGTAAATTTTTATGCCTATCAACTACCCCCTAATTGAACTTTAGTAGTCCCTAGCAAAGAAAGAAAGAACTAAAAACACAATTCATATAAAACATACCCAAATACCTTGATGGTGTGCCTCAAAGATTGCAATATCATATCAATTCAAAAGTAATTTTCAAGTAATCATGCAACTCAATACCTTATTTTCTATTCAACATAATCATTACTTTCAAAGTGTGTGTGTGGAATCAAATAATACATTCAATATCATGCACTTGAATAAATCCACATTAAATAGAGATTGTAAAGTATGAACCACCATATGCTTGACATAATTAATAGCTCTCCACTAATGTAGATCAATGCATTACCTTGAAACATTAGGACGTTATAGGCTTGTAATCTGAAGGCTAAAAGGCAATGAGTTAGAAGAAAGAAAAGGATAGGAAAATAAATTTCAAAGAAAGAAAACTTATGAATAATATGCTTATAAAACTTTGTTTTCCCCTCACAAATACAATTTTTTTCTTCCCTTCCTTCTAACACCACAAAACTTTTTCTTTTTCACAACATTTCTTTCTTCTTTTTTTCTTCTAACCCCCAAATTGTTCTTTTTCATACCTTGCTCAAAAAAAAAAATTTCCACATCAAAGGTACATAGTAGCCTAATTTCACCAACATTTCCACCCCCAAATTATTTTCTACTTTACTCCTCCAAATACAAATTAATAAGCATATATTCATATGAACGTGTATAGGGTTGGAAAAATATAGTTAGGCTAAGAAATGTAAGTCACTGTGGTTTAAAAAACAAAAGGCTTTAATATGCACTCTTTATGCATCCTAAAAATGGCTCAAATATGATACCAACGAATAAATATTTCAAAGGTAGGCTAGAAAGACCCAAACTCAAAACAAAAATGGCCTAAATCATATTCAAAGTAACAGGGGTGCTGAGGTGGGCGAAGTCGCCCACCTCTCAGAGTCCGAAACCCCTGTTTTTGAATTTGGTCCCCAATTTTTGTCTTTTGGTCAACATTTTGAATTTCTAAAATTAAATTTATCAAAACTTGCGTTTTGAATCCTACGCCCATCTGCTCTCAAAACTTGCGTTTTGAATCCTACTCCTACGCCCATATGTTCCCACGCCCAGAACCCCCCGATCCATCTTCTCCCACGCCCAGAACCCCTGATCTCCTCCTCTCGCAGAAAACTCCTCCACTCTCCTCTCGCAGAAAACAAAAACCCGTCGCACCACCGATCTCCTCCACTCTCCTCTCGCAGAAAACAAAATCCCAGAACCCCCCGATCTCCGACACTCTCCTCTCGCAGAAAACCGATCTCCGACACTCTCCTCCACTCTCCTCTCGCAGAAAACAGAACCCCCCGATCTCCGACACTCTCCTCTCGCAGAAAACAAAATCACAGAAAACGGCGTTTACCAAAATCCGGATTCGCAGAAATCAGGCGACAGAAACCAGTGAAACCAACCGGACCCGTCGCACCACCAGTCTCACTTCGCACCAGGGAAACCAACCCCAAGCTTAAAGAAACTGTAATCCCAACACACAAGATGATATGGAACAAACCCTAGGTAAAAACCCGCCCTATAGCACCTCTAGATAACAATTGTATCTAGCAACACTAATTAGAAGGCAAAGAATGAAATTGAAATTCGCCACAAAGTAAATACCTTTGATAAGAATATCAATTCCCAAATGCAACAAGTAGAAGAAGAACTATCCTCACTTGAAACACACAAGTCTTGTTGAAAACAAGAATAGATTCTATATAATCAATAATCAAAGTTTTTTTTTAACAAGCTTGTAACATCCCCTTTATATAGATATTAGGGTTAGGTTAGGAATCAATCTAGACCATAAAATAATTAGGAAAGTAATCCTAAGGCTAAAAACTAACCCTAAATAAATATAATCCGAAAATAGAAATAATTACAAAACTGCCATTATAATCTGGAAATAGCAATAATTACGAAACTGCCATTATAATCCGAAAATAGCTAAATTACGAAAGTGCCATTGTAATCCAAAAATAGCTAAAATTACTTCGTTTCGCCTTTGCAACTCCCGAACAGCATTACCACCTTCATTATTTGCTTGGACATCATGCTTAAATCATCATCTTTTGCTCCAATGGTAGAATATGGCTCTATGATGCCCGCATCATCATCTTTTGCTCCAATGGTAGAATATGGCATTATGATGCCCGTATCACGGCGTTTACCAAAATCCAGATTCGCAGAAATCAGGCGACAGAAACCAGTGAAACCAACCGGACCCGTCGCACCACCAGTCTCACTTCGCACCAGGGAAACCAGGTATTTACTGGTTTCTGTATTATTTTCCAAATAAACGTATTTTTGCTGGTAAAATTAATATTTTTACTGTCATTGGAAAATTGATAATCCCTAGAATATTGTTGACTGATTAATTTATAATTTCATTTTTATTTATTTGGTGGGATTATCCTTGGAAATTGCAATGGGGTTTGTTTGTTATATGAATCTTGATATTTGAAGCTACTCAGGTTCTTTGGAATCTGTTACGTGATTCCTTTAATACTGTCTCTCTTGGTGTTGTTATTTTTGTGATGGAGAGGCGTAAATATACTGTATTTTTTGTTTTTATTGTAGACCATTTGATTCGCACTTTGACATATTTCTTCCTAGAACTCGCATTCACCTAAACCAATGAGCAAAAGACTTCACAAACCAAAAGCAACATTTGCAAACCATAGCCGAAGCAATTACATACATGCATGTGAACACGTATAGAAATGAATAGTATAAATATTTAGACAGAGATCCACCAAATAGATTAATATGTCAACAGTTACAGGGCATGTGACCTGTTAATTGAAAAAATATATTTTTTTTAATTAATTAATTAATGTATATCGAAAAGTACTAAAAATATAATGAAGAAGAACATTTTATGAAACAATAATGAAATCAATGAAATAATATGTTGCTTATTTAGTGAATATAAGTACCCTATATGTTTATTTTCTATAAACTGATTAGTATATTCTGTGAAATTAATGGGTGGTAGTGGTGGTGCTAGAAACTAATATGTTAGCTTATTTAGTGATAAATGATCTTATGCTTATTTAGTGATTAATAATATGGATTATGAATTAGTTACTTTATATTATGAATTAATTACTGATTTTGATTTCATTTGGTATACAATTGAATGTATAAGAAATGGAAGAAGTTAGCTCTGAAAGTCAAATATTTAGTCCACAAATTGAGGAAGAAAAGAAACCTAAAGTTGCACAGGAATTTGAGTCGATTGAAGAGGCATTTGCTTTCTACAATGCATATGCACGAGAATGTGGATTTAGTGCGAGGATGGGCAATAGCAAGAGAAAACCTGGAACAAATGAATTAATTTGGAAACAGTTTGTTTGCTCTAAGGAAGGGCAAACAAATGATTATTATCGGAAAAGGTTAAACGATTCTGTCCCGCGAACATGTGAAAGGAATCGATCAATTGTTCGAGTAGGGTGTAAGGCAAAGCTAGCATTGGTAAAGCGACAAACGGGTCCGAATTGGATAGTTAGTTCATTTGTAGAAGAGCATAAACATGCTCTTTCAACTCCTACAAAGGTACATTTACTAAGGTCACATAGGAGTATTTCTACTGTGAAGAAAGCTTTAAGTGAACAACTATCTTCGGCAAATATACCACCATCCCAACAAATTCGAATCATGGAGATTGAATCTGGTGGTCCTTCAAATATTGGTTTTACTGAAAATGATTTAAGAAATTATCAAACAAAAGTTGAAGGGGATGAAAGAGAGTTTGATGCAGAAAACTTGATAGATTTCTTTTCTTTCAAGCAAAAAGAAGATCATTCATTTTTCTTCGACTTTGAACTTGATGAAGAAAGTAGGCTTGTGCGATGCTTTTGGGCAGATTCTATTGCGAGGAGATCGTATGATACTTTTGGCGATGTTATAGTGTTTGATACAACTTATAACACCAACAAGTATGGTATGATTTTTGCTCCACTTACAGGAGTAAATCATCACGGTCAAACCATCATTTTTGGATGTGCATTTTTGAGTGATGAAAAAACGGAATCGTTTATTTGGTTATTTAAAAAGTTATTAGATGCTACGTCAAAAGGTGGTCCTCAAGTGATTATTACTGATCAAGATCCTGCAATGACGAAAGCCATAGCTCAAGTTTTTCCATCGACTGTTCATCGATATTGTATATGGCACATTTTGAATAAGTTTTCTGTAAAGATTGACTCGATTGTATACCGAGACAATTACCAAAAATTCAAGAGTACTATATTTAACTCTGAGACAGGTGAAATTTTTGAGGCATGTTGGATGGATTTGATACGGGAAACTAAATTGGAAAGGAATGATTGGTTAGGTGAAATATATGAAATCCGCGAGAAATGGGTTCCGGCATATGTTAATAAATATTTTAGTGCTGGAATGAGCAGTAGTCAAAGAGCTGAAAGTTCGCATTCTTTTTTCAAGAAATACATTTCAAGAAGAAATGGTTTAATGGACTTTATCAATCGTTTTAATAGAGCGGTCAGCCATCAGCGACATTCGGAGTTAGTTGCAGATCATGTCGATGTTAATGAAAAACCTAAGCTTAAATCGTTGTGGGCTATGGAGAAACAAATGGTGGAAGTATACACAAAGTGGAATTTTAAAATCTTTCAAAATGAGGTGTTTGAAAGTACCGCTTATACTATAAGTAAGGTGTTTGAGGATGACGACATTATTCGTTATGACGTACAGAGGCCTGATGGGAACACTTCAACAACTGGTCGACATGTTCGTTTTAACAAGCAAGAAGACGTTGTTTCTTGTAGCTACAGCCAGTTTGAATTCAAAGGTATCCCATGTAGGCATATGTTGGCATTTTTCCGTCTGAGACAAGTCATACATCTACCAAGCCAATACATTTTGATGAGATGGACAAAAGATGCAAAAACAGGAGTAGAGATTGGTTTTGGTCAAGAACTGAACGATCCTCATGAAATACCATTGATGACACGACATTCAAGCTTATCCCAGTACTCATCTATTGTAGTTGATGATGCATCTCTAACCGGTGAAGGCAGTTCTTTCCTTATGAATGAGTTGAAAGTGATACATGGAAAAATTAAGGAAATTAACGGAAGTAGGAATGTCATGTCACAAGCAGCAACAAAAAGTTCAAAACAGCCCACAACTATTAGCAATCCTTTACATGTGAGAGCAAAAGGATGTGGAAAAAGACTTAAATCTGGAAAAGAGACTGGAATTTCAAAAAAAAGACTTTGTAAAGGATCTGGACTTTGGGGACAAGCACACGATAAAAGAAATTGGCCACGGTGATGTGGAAGTATGTTGTTTTATCTTTCCTGTGGGTAATAAGGATTGAAAGAAACAATAGAATCTTTGAAGACAAAGTGATGAGCAGTGAAGATCTTTTCGAGAAAGCTAAATGCTTTGCAGGATTTTGGGCCTTTACAGATAAACTTTCAAAGATTTCCCTTTTTCCTTGATTGTTCTATATTGGAAAGATGTCACGGGTGGTTTATGTGTTTATAAGTCTTCAATATGGTAAGTTCTTCATACTTCCCTTTTTTTTTTTCTTTTTTTTTTTTGGGTTCATTTTTTGCAGTATATGTCTGATGGGTATGTTTACTGTTTATGCAAAACTTGAGCTTTCTTCAATGTTGTGTTTGAACTCTCTTTTAAAGTTTCTGACTTTTCTGAGATGGGTTTTTTGTGTGTATGTTGATATAATCTTATCTGTTCATGAACCCAAATTGTTGGTATGAATATTTAGGAATTTTGGGTTAGTCTTAAAATTAGGAAAGGAGTGGAACTTTGGGTGATATAGGGTTTGGTTATATAGATTTTAGCTAAGGCCATCTTGATGTGAGGTTAGGGATCTGAATAAATCTTTTGTTGTAGTAAAAAAGATGATTATTTTACTGTGATTTAATATATTATACATGGTAAAGCTATCGTAATCAACAAAGAAAATTTGGAATCTTTGAGCAAATATCTAGAAAAGATAAATCTATAGATGAAACAGTTTCCTCTTGTTTTCAATTACTAAAGCTGTTAAGGAAGATAATTTTGATTTAAAGAGAAATAAAATAAGCATAGTTTGTAGTTTGGTTACAGGATATCTTTGAAGAAGTTGCATAGTTTTCAGATTGACTATGGCATCGGGATTGAACTGCCTTTCCAAGAATTCAACCAGATTTCTACAACCCAGTCTTCACTTCCTCACAACTCATCCTCCAGTCTCTGATCAAATGTAATTTCCCCAATACTCTGCTTTCCACTACTATCCCAAGTCCTGCTTTCCTCCTATATGTGTTTCACTTCTATGCTTACATAGATTAGAGTATCTGTGAGGAGTATGAACATTACCACTAGATTTTCCAAGGCAGGAGCTCTTCTAATTTGTGAAGAAAAGGAATAAGATCTAAAAACAATATAACCCTGATATGAATATGGAAAAATACACTTTATCAAGTTCAGAATATAATAAAAATGTGGGACCTAACAAAACAATACACAGAGCTGCCAAAGATGAATAGAACACCTCCAATGCCATAATCTGATGTACAAAATAGGAGTATAAATTGTCTGATGTAAAAGCTACATTGAAAGATGAAAAACAATAAGTCAACCACAGGACTATGTTCAACATATCTTATTCACAAAGCAGGGCCTGAAAACAAACCAGGAGATAGGCTGCATAAGAGCTGCCAAAGATGAATAGAACACCTCCAATGCCTTTGACAACTAGAGCTGGAGTTTTAAAGTTGTTCAAGTTTTGGCTTGGGTTGCTTTCAGATTTGCAGCCTTCCATTTTCTTTAAATTTTTTTTTTCTTTCTTGAATTACTTGTTTGTTATCAAGATAAATAACTATTGTTCACTTACTGTATCCTTTGTTTCATTGAAATAGCTTCTGGAAGAGGATAGGTGATGGGGGTGGAGAGGACAGATATGAAGCTGATTGGGAGGAGGAGGACGAGCGGTGGAAGCCAATATCGAATATAAGAGTTCATTATTTCTTTAGCTAATGCAGTTGCAGTTAAAACTCTCCAAAATTACTGTGATCTTGATTTTCTGTTTAATGTTGGTTGTTGTTTTGATAATGTTGGTTTGCTATTCCCTACCATTCCTTCTCACTTTGTAGAGATTGGTTTTTGTGCTTAATGCAAGGTTATTTACCTTAAAAAAAAAGACTTGTTATTCTCTTGACTTAACAATGTGTCACATTTTTATCTATCATTATGCTTGTTCATTCAATAGGCCATACAGCCCCTCTTATACCAATATATATATGTGCTAGCGAGGTTTAAAAAAGTTGGCCAAAAAAAAAAGCATTGTGGTTTTGGGACATCAATTTAATCTGAATCGCAACAACCCCAATCAAGAAGCTTAAAAATGAGTCATAAGAGTTCATTTTTCCAAAAAACAATTTCACAGTTTAAGAAATCACATATTACATTTCATTAAAGGTTCCAAACAAAATACATCAAAACCTAATCCCTACTACAGGTTATTAAATAACGAATACAACATTTTAAATCATCTTTATTAAAAATAAAACAACTACTCAAGCTATAATAAACATACATGCGTAATTAAGAATTTTTTGTCTCATAAGAGTTCTACGCTTGTCTTCTTTTTGATTTTCAATTAAAATATTGAGTATGGCATTTACATTGGACTTCAACTCTCGAACATTGGCGTTTAGTTCCGAATTTGAGCTACTGGATTGCAATTCATCGTGCCAAACGAAATTTCCACAAAATTCACCATCCTGTCAAAATAGCATTTAGTTAGGATTGATGTAAACAAACTTTGATATGGCACATTTACTTACGATTGTACAAAACGAACCTTGACGCTATAGCATTTCCAATATTTTCTATTCGGATTTTTTTCAGAACGAGATGTGTTTAGCTTCATATAACCACCACATACACATTTTTGTTGGTTCGGACTATCATTTGTACTCGACGACGACATTGTACCTAAAATTTAAATAAAACACACAATGTTAAATTATTTTGAGAATAGCATTTATGCAAATTGTATTTTACAGGTGGGAAGGGCAAGCCAGTTATCATGTTCCTAGAAACATACATGTTAAACAATTAACCTTTTTCCTTTTAAAAAAGACAAAAACAATAAAGGAAAAAAAAAAACAGCAGCAGCAGAGATTTTCTAGCAATTGTGAGACAGATATTAACCAGGACAAATGCACAAAATACACTCTGTTCAAAACCAGGACAAATGCATGAATAACATCTGATTATTGTCACAAAACTACCATCTGATTATTGTACAATAGAATAACATATTCATTGCAAAGGGACAATTTATGTTGGAGTACACCTAAACCCTAAACAAATTAATTATTGGAAAACTTATGTTGGAATGTAATAGCATATTCAATGCCTGTGCAGGCCAATCGACAAATTTTGCTTCCCAAACTCTCCCCAAACGCATTAATCTATTTGGGATACAAAATGTGACTGCAAGCATGTAAAAAGGAAACCAGACAGAGAGTAAGCTGCCATTGCTTTGCAATTTCCAAGGATAATCCCACCAGTTCTAGGAAGAAATATGTCAAAGTGCGAATCAAATGGTCTACAATAAAAACAAAAAATACAGTATATTTACGCCTCTCCATCACAAAAATAACAACACCAAGAGAGACAGTATTAAAGGAATCACGTAACAGATTCCAAAGAACCTGAGTAGCTTCAAATATCAAGATTCATATAACAAACAAACCCCATTGCAATTTCCAAGGATAATCCCACCAAATAAATAAAAATGAAATTATAAATTAATCAGTCAACAATATTCCAGGGATTATCAATTTTCCAATGACAGTAAAAATATTAATTTTACCAGCAAAAATACGTTTATTTGGAAAATAATACATAAACCAGTAAATACCTGGTTTCCCTGGTGCGAAGTGAGACTGGTGGTGCGACGGGTCCCGTTGGTTTCACTGGTTTCTGTCGCCTGATTTCTGCGAATCCGGATTTTGGTAAACGCCGTTTTCTGGGATTTTGTTTTCTGCGAGAGGAGAGTGTCGGAGATCGGGGGGTTCTGTTTTCTGCGAGAGGAGAGTGGAGGAGAGTGTCGGAGATCGGGGGGTTCTGTTTTCTGCGAGAGGAGAGTGGAGGAGAGTGTCGGAGATCGGTTTTCTGCGAGAGGAGAGTGTCGGAGATCGTGGGGTTCTGTTTTCTGCGAGAGGAGAGTGGAGGAGAGTGTCGGAGATCGGTTTTCTGCGAGAGGAGAGTGTCGGAGATCGGGGGGTTCTGGGATTTTGTTTTCTGCGAGAGGAGAGTGGAGGAGATCGGTGGTGCGACGGGTTTTTGTTTTCTGCGAGAGGAGAGTGGAGGAGTTTTCTGCGAGAGAAGGAGATCAGGGGTTCTGGGCGTGGGAGAAGATGGATCGGGGGGTTCTGGGCGTGGGAACAGATGGGCGTAGGAGTAGGATTCAAAACGCAAGTTTTGAGAGCAGATGGGCGTAGGATTCAAAACGCAAGTTTTGATAAATTTAATTTTAGAAATTCAAAATGTTGACCAAAAGACAAAAATTGGGGACCAAATTCAAAAACAGGGGTTTCGGACTCTGAGAGGTGGGCGACTTCGCCCACCTCAGCACCCCTGTTCAAAGTAATTCATTTATTTAGGATTTTGCCTCAAGCAATAATTATAAAAGTTCTAGAGTTCAAAGATAATCACTCTAGTTTAATGCAAACTTTCTCCAAAATACAATCTAAATTATGCATATTTGACAGAGTGTTCAAAATAGTTTTGAAAGTAATAACATGTAAATTTAACTTTAGGTATTAGAAAATACACAAAAAAAAATTCACTACCTAATAATCAATTTATTCTCAATCATATTCTCATCATAGGTTCATCAAAATATTTAACAAAACACCTAAAACTAAAAACTAAACCTAAACATGCATAATTAAATCCCTAGTAGGTCAAATAATAGCCAGCGTGGGGGAGAACACCATGCATATTACAATCTATTTGATATCGCATATATTTTTTGTTTTTAAGACAGTTTGTAAATTCCATATACAATCTCCATTCTATTATAGTCTTCAATTGTTTCCATTATGCATTTATGAGTTTTAAACAATTGTGATTTTTTATTGAACTATATTATTAACACAGATCAGAGTTACAAACGCACAAATATATCAGTGAAAAAATGAATATCTTCTACCAAGACTTTCTCGTCCCCAATTATTTAGTTGTTAAATTCTTTCGTAAATTTTGTTTCCAAAACAACTCATGCATATTTTTTTGTAAAAAATTACGTTGGTTTTTATGAACTATGAAGGAAGTGAAACAACAAAAAATAAATAGAGCAAACTGCAGGGGTTATAAATTTATCATTATCTTTGTTCCTTTAAAAACAAATATATTGTTTATTTTTTTTCGTTCCAATACTTTTATGAATTTAGTAATAGTGTTGCGACATGTGTTCCTCGTACTATACCATGTGATTTACCGCTACTAGAGCACACAAACAAGTGTAATAACATGGGCCCAATTGATTCACTTCAAAACATAATTTCCATCCTCACATGTGATACCATCAATGATGATTTCATATCAATTGACAGCCAAAGACACTACCACATCACTTGGAAGACAAATAAAATACAAAGAGTATGTAACACCAATGTCATTCCACATCATTATATTAACAAAGTGATTCTAGAATAATAAATTTTATTAGAACATTTGCATAATCTATATGTTAAACCATATATACATTATAACACATGATTCAATTTATTAATTTTTTATTAGAAATAAGAAAAGAAAAAGACTCCACATCAAGACAAAACACTTACAACTAAACGATGTGCAAAATTACAGCATTATACAAATTAAGAATAATTCATTCTTTTCATACAATACAGCGACACAACATCTAGAATAAAACTAACCCCCAAACATAACTCAAAAAAATCTAACCTCATACCCAATCCAAAACTATCTTAACTACACTGGCGGCTCAACCTAAAAGTATTTTCAATTCTATAATTTACTCAACAATTTCAGAAAAAGCACAAACAATTCTACCAAAATAGGGGAAAAGTAACATTCAAAACATTCTAACATTCTTGCAAACAATTTCAACTATATATATTAATACTGTCAAAACGTACACCTAATCATCAGAAAATTCAACTTTAAGGCTGAACATGACAATAAGGTCAATGGTAAAATTAACTAATTTTGAAGGAAAATATATTAACTAATTTACACTTAGATGCAACCAAAATTTCGATGTTGCAATGGTAAAAATCAATAGTCAAATAAGGTCATCGACAATATGGGAATATTAAGGCTGAACATGACAATAAAGTTTATAATTGATAAACAATTCTAATAAACTATCAGTTTGGAGGAAAATAACTTGGTCAAAACGCTATGAGTTTCCCTCAACCCCACTAAAACGGCGTCATTTTGAAATGGCGAGTATCAAAAAAGAGCAATTGGGTGAAAACATGAATATGCGGTGCATAAAAGACAAACAAATTGGACTTTCCCTTTACCCCACCCCTCACCCCAAACCTGCACATAAACGGTGTCATTTTGGGGTTGGGAGTATAAAAAAAAATGCAAGTGGGCGAAAACGTGAACGTACAGTGCATAAAAGACTAAGAAGTTGGACTTTCCCTTACCCCACCGCACCTAAAGAGCGTCATTATGAAGTTGCAAGTATAAAAAAGAACATAAAGCAATTGTAGGACAACTTTAACATGCAGTGCACAAAAGACAAAGAAGTTGGACGAAACCATTGGGTTTTCCTTACCCCCACCTCGCTTTATATTTATATATTTGGTATAGTATGTGATTGATGTACAATGAACATTCAGACAGTTTGATTAGCAACAATCAAAGGGTTACCATACTTTGGAATAATGCTTATTCAATTTCTAAATTAGCATTTAAATGCACATATATATACATGCTTGCAATATGGCAATGAGGTTCCTTTATTCTCTTATGAAGGTATGATTTTATGTATGTGCATTTGCATGTGGCACTATGTGTAAATGCTAGATAACTTCTCGC
The DNA here is from genome assembly GCA_003254975.1 of Ochetophila trinervis. NCBI lineage: Eukaryota > Viridiplantae > Streptophyta > Magnoliopsida > Rosales > Rhamnaceae > Ochetophila > Ochetophila trinervis. Next base: position 21,837 of record QANX01002272.1, on the reverse strand, counting down.
TTTGCGGATAAACATGAGAAGCACCCATTATTTAAATAGCTCAATTTTATGCCACAGATGCACATGAATCTTCATCTCCTGGATACATAAATACTTTATCTATGAAGGAAAAAGTCTAGAATACTTCTAAATAAGAAGGTGCATCTCAAAAAGTTAAGTTTATGTTTATTTAAATGTTTATATAATTTTAAGTTCATAATTGCATTTAAGGACCTATGTAAATACATTTGTATAAATATTTTTATATTCTTGCAGTGAGTTCATATATATATGACAATATAGATATGTGTGGACTATCCATAATCATGATACTTACCTACATGGCTTATTTGTACAAGTAATGTGACTAAGTTTGGTTACTGACTTTTGCAGTAAAGCTCTTGGGCACACTATCTTCATAATATTTCAGTCAGCCTATTAGACTAAAAGATCCAATATTTCCTAAAAGCCCAGTTGGTTTATCCTCAAGTTATGTGAGTAGCATATGCTTTTTGCTTATAAAAAAATAGAAGGGTATGGATGTGCATAACAACAGGATTTACTATATGATTTTGACAGCAAGGGTTTACTGTGAAAGAGGATAATGGATTGGAGATTGATGTGTTCATTGGTACTACATTTGTTTTACAAGTAAAGGAAAAAACTGATCTAAATCATCATCAATATATAGAGTTAAGTGCCCAACTATCAAATTGATGAATACAAATTATGAACATATATAGATTTTGGGATATACATGCTAAATTGTTCAATTGTAATTTCATAATTTTGCATGTCAATATGTATTGAATCTAACAATTGGTATCATAGCTGAGTTATTGTTCATAATCTATTTTTATGTTTTTGATATTGACATTTTTTTGTGTTTTTGAGAAACCCAATTATTCTTTTGATATATTTTAATTGAATTTATGGAAACTTGGGTAATGTTTGGAAATGTTTCCGTGATTGAATGGATTTCTTTTGGATATGTGAAACATGTTTTGTACTCATTTTATTTAAACCAGATTAATTCAAAATTCTAGAATATCAATTTTTATTAATTTTGATGTTTGCATACAGTTAAAGATTGATTTGGGATTGATTGGAGTAGTATTTTTAGGTATGTGTTTAGTTTTTTTCTAGAATGTGGAGTTTCATTTTGAAACTGAGCTTTTGGCTGAATTGAAATTTGTTTTTTTTAATGTTAAGTCGGTTGATATTGATCCAATTTGTTGTTTGGGTTATGTTACAAGATGTGTGTGGAACATATCTGATGCATTTGATTGATTCAATTTTATCTGAATGCATGTAAAATCACAATTTTTTTTTTTGTAAAACTCAAGGTTTCGACTGAATTTTTATGTGATTGAGTTTTGATATTACACTTGTTTTTAAATTGAATTGTGATTTGGGGATTGTTGCCTACACCGAGGCGAAGCTTTCAGTATAGGTCCGCTTGTGTAAATTTGTTGGAACATATCGTTTTCTGCAGGATTCATAATCAGATTGTGGGGTTTAAGGCCAAGAGATTTTTTCTTTAGGCATGGGTTTTCTGGTGTGACAACCCAAAATTGATCTTATAGATCGATTGCCCATGGTTAGACAACTCCAAAGCCATTGGAATCGCTCAAAATGGAAGTCGGAGTTAAAAGTTACAACAAGATCAAGAAACCAGATCGAGCAACTTGTTTACCAAAAAACCCATTGAAGATGGTCAAATATTTGATCGGGTAGAACGGGTCCCATTGACTAGATCCATTAACCTGTTTGATATAGGCTGAAGTAGACCGGATCTGACTGGATGCTAACCAGTCATTAACTTTGTTGACATGCGAGTTTAGCTGTGTTGACTAACGTTGACCATCTTGTACCTGCACTGACCACCATTGACCGGCTTGACTTTAACAAAAAAAATATTTTTTTAATTTTATATGGGCTTATTTATTTAAAATAAATTTGTCCTTATATAATAAAATATATATATATATATATATTTTATACTCCATTCAATTTTTTTATTTTTAATATACATGGTCAAAATTATTGTTTCTCTTTTTCAGTTAAACTGCTTGTAAAGAGGCTTTGTGCTTAGTTAGTATAATGGCGCCTCTAATGAAACTTAATTTGTACATGTTATGGGTGCTAATGAGACCATAAATTATTTTGGTAGATAACCCATAAAAGACTATGTGCCTAGTTGGCATAGTACTGTGGAATTTTAGGCATTCACCTATCATGAAGCTTAAATTGTCCATAAGTGCCAATGTAACAATGGTTGACATAGTAAATGAAATTTTAGGTACTCACTTTTCATGAGACTTATTTTTCAATTTATGGGTGTCAACGTGAGGTTGGCGTAGTAGGTAGGATTACCTATCGTAAGATTAGTTTGCTTATTTCATGAAATCTGTAACATCTCATTTTGAGGAAAAATAATAATAATAATAATAATAATAATAATAATTAAATAAATAAAAAAATTTCGAGTTGACCAGTTTGACTTTTTGTGTGGATGTGTTTCGGCTTTGACTTTGGTATAGCTGTGTAGAGCTAGTCGATACGAGTCCATAGACTAGTAGTACACTTGATTCGGAGTTAAGATCAGGAAGTTATGGTCATTTTAGTGTGAGAGACTTTTTGGTAATTTGCAAGGGCTAGAATTAAAAGGGTGAGAAAATACCAAAATGCCCCACACACACTCACCCTTCCCCCCCCCCCCCCCCCCCCCCCCCCCCCCCCCCCCCCCCCCCCCCCCCCCCCCCCCCCCCCCCCCCCCCCCCCCCCCCCCCCCCCCCCGACGCCTCCCACGAGCTTCACTGCGCTCCCTCCTTCCCACGCCGGCAGCCACCACATCTTGGCCGGAGCTGGCCGACAACCAACCCTAGATCAAAGCTGGCGACCTCATCTTCCTCTCTGTACCGGTGGTTCGCCGTGAAACCACCTAGATCGCCGAAAATTGCAGCAAAACCGAGAGATCGTACAGCCTGTGCACTGTCGCGACGCCACCTTTGGTCGGCCAGATCTCACTGTTCCGGTGGAGTTAGGGAGCATGCTTGGTACTGTTGGAAAGCTGGTGCGATGATCTACAATTTGGAAACGAGATTGACCCCGGAGACTACCGTATCACGTCGGAAAACAGCCTCAAAGTTGCTGGAAAACCACCCGTGACAGCCACCTTTCCACCCCGATCTACTCCAATCGCCGGCAAGTGGCATGACACAGCCACCACCACAAGGTTCAAACTGCGCCGGTGACCAGATCTGCACCTTCCTGAGCTCCGACGCGTCATACGCGCCGCCCACAGCCACCACCGTTCTCCTCCACGCACTGCCGCCGATCTCCTCCCTTTTCGGCGAGTGAGTGATCACCTCCCGTCCCAATGCGTTCCGGGGGTCATGGGCAAGCTTGCCGTATCTTCAATTTGGTCCAATTTCGGTCAGATTCAGAAACGCCTAAGTTCGGCCGAGATCTGATCTTCTATGACCGATTCCAATCAATTGCTGCGAGGAAATTTTGAATTGATGGTAAATTCTTGTCCCTTGCATCTCTAATTTCGTTTCAGTGTATAGTTGAATTTCGTTTCGGTGTATAGTTGGTAGAAAACGAACGTGAAATGAGGAAATCTGAAAAAAAAATTTTGGAGATTTTGCCGTTAGGGGCAATTTGGTAATTACTAAAATTGAAGGGCAATTTTGGTATTTAGTGTTTTAATCTTGTTTTTTAAGGACTCAGAGAACTCCTTTGAGCCTTCAGTTAATTTTCAGTAATTTAAAAGAATTTTTGGTAAATTATTTTTTAGGTGTTCGTACACGATCGAGAACTGGACCGGAGATCCAGCAGGAGCACACTTCGGATCTGTGAGTGCATTTATTTTCTAAACATTTTGGGATTATATATTATTATGATTTAATCACATACAATTTGTTTTGATTGGATTTTCTTGTGCATTTTAAATTATGCTTATTAAATATATTATATGCTGAATTAAATGGTTGATGATTTAAAACTATATATGCATTTGTGATTTTAATGGAATTTATATGAGATTGGTGTTTTAAATGGTATTTGGTGATTTATGGAATTTTGGATATTTTAGCAAGTTTGTAGAAAATGGTAATTTCAAAGAAAATTGTGGCTTTTGTGGAATTTAAGAAATTTTTGGGGCAAATTTTTGATATTCGAAATATTTGATTGTTTTTCGTAAATTTTGTTAAATAGAAGATTTTTGGAAAATTGTTTAAAAATAAAAGGATTTGAAAAATTGATGATATCATGGATGATTTTAGAAATGATTTTGAGGAGTACCACACAGTATTGAGATGTTGATTGAGATGTATGATTATTATGCGCGCTATTATTATTATTATATTATGTCATCCTCTGCTGCAGACACGTGTCGAGAGAGAGATGATGAGGATCCTGCCATGACGAATTTGGGACGCCGGTTCGTTGTGATGAGTATACCCCCCTCCCCCTGCCTGTGACGCCGTCAAGACGCTGAGGGTCACACGGCACGATACTATGCTGTGGTACCGGTTTGGTTTTATATTTGTTGATTGCTGATTTTAAATTGATGGTTTTGATTTCATGGATCGTGGCCCATGGCCTTTGGTTTTCGGGTTCTGACCCACTTGCCTGCTAGTTTATGAAAATGTGTTTAACAATCATTTAAATATTTATGAATTTCATTTATGATTCTGGAGTTTTGATTTGTGATTTCATGGTTTTAGATTGTGGGTTTTGAATTTATGGGTTGGAGCCCATGTTATTTGGTTTTAGAACGGTTTTGGATTTAGCAAACGTTTCTATTTACCATTTTATACAAACATGTTTTACAAATAAATTTAAATGTTTCTTGTTGAGTTACATTTATGGTCCTAATGATTGATTCGTGATTTCAATGATCGTTTTAAATTACGTTTTTGCCCCATAAACCGTTTTATAATGATTAATGATTTTGGGGATAAAAGTAAAGGTTTTGCGAAATGATTTTCAAAACGGAAAACTTTTCAACTGAGTGATGTGAGGTTTGAGTGTAAAGAATGTAACTACTGAACTTATATTTTGTAGTTATCTAGGAGCACTCACGGAGATATTTATATCTCACGTTTTGTTTTTTTTTTTTACTTCGTTCCCTAAGTCCTAACTGCAGGTTCTCGTGAACTACCGTCGACATCACATCCGCTTATTGCTTCCGTTACTGCTTCTTCTTATGTAATGGACTCTGTTTACTTTCATGTTGTGATATTTATATTTTTTTATCTATCACATTTAGTGGCTCTGACTTTCCCACCTACTTCCTAAACTGTTTTGATATTTATTTTGGTATAACTAGTAGATCATTGTTGCGATGCATATCTTATTTACACATCTCATCTTATTTATTATTTTCTCGTTTATTTAACCCTCTTTTGGAGGAGGATTCTGTCGGCTACCCCGAAGAGTTCTAGTAGAATCTTCCTCAGGCGGAGCATCTCCGGATAATCTGGATGGATTTCCGGGGCGGGTCCTGTCAGCTTGGTATCAGAGCTTTAGGTTTACCTTCCTAGGGAATTGCGCATTCGGTGCACCCTATTCCAGTGCTAAAGTTCTCATTATTTTAATCTTTTGATAGATACTTGTTTTCGCGATGCCGCCGAGATGGGGTAGACCACGAGCTCGAGAGGCCACGCTGAGAGACTCTGACGAGCTGACTTTAGCTGAGGACCTTTTTGAGCGTTTGACGCAGACCTTGAGGAGAGAGAGTGTGGCGTTACAAATGGTATCAGAGCTTGTACCCGGCCGAAAATGTGCCAGCGAGGACGCTGGGCCCCAAGGGGGTGGATTGTGACGACCAGGATCTGGAGCTAGGGTAAGTGTGGGCGGGTGCAGGGCACTGGCAGGCTACCTTACTGGCAGAGCCAGGGTAAGTGTGGGCAGGTGCGAGGTACTGGCATGCTACCTTACTGGCAGATATCGGTGTCAAATCCCACATCGCCCGGGTGTGGAAAGGAGTCATGTGTAATGGTTCAAATGTAAAGTGAGCACTCTCTTAATAACCAAGGCCTTTTCAGAACGTTTGGCTTCAGGGTTGGAAGAACTCTGGAGTTAAGCGTGCTTCAGTGGGAGCATTCCTGTGGGTGACCCTCTAGGAAGTCTGACCAAAAACTCCATACCGTTTGAAGTGCGTGGTTAAATTGGAGACAATATTGGTTGGAGAGAGAGTGTAGCGTTACAAATGGTATCAGAGCTTTAGGTTTACCTTCCTAGGGAATTGTGCATTCGGTGCACCCTATTTCAGTGCTAAAGTTCTCATTGTTTTAATCTTTTGATAGATACTTGTTTTTACGATGCCGCCGAGACGGGGTAGACCACGAGCTCAAGAGGCCACGCCGAGAGACTCTGACGAGCCGACTTTAGCTGAGGACCTTTTTGAGCGTTTGACGCAGACCTTAAGGAGACAGAGTGTGGCGTTACAAATCGCCAATATAATGTTATCTCCCACTTTTGTATTAAGGTCCATACAGATAATTGGGCTACCCTTTTGGTAGATTAGTTGCTTGGTTGGATGCTTGAAATGGTAAAGGAAGTTGATTAGATACTATGAACTGCAGGTTTTGAGTTACCCTGACGGTGACTTTGTTTAATGCATTTGATTGTTTGGTTGATTGTCTCTAGCCTGTGTATGGGTATCTTTGTGTTACGAGGACCCTAGTGACATTATATAATATGATATAAATCAAGGAGGCTGGAAAAATAGTATTTATATGGTCTATTAGACAATGCATGCTTGTGGTTTATATATTCACAGATGGGAGCACCCCTATTATTCTGCCAAATATTGCCATAATGAAGTAAATGGGACTAATTACCAAAAGTAGAAGAATCTATGGTAATGAATTTTATCTTTACGAGGATAGATCTGCAAGTGACACTGGACAGTAAGAGTACTGCAAAGGCCAAGAGACTCTATGAAGATTAGAATACTCTAACTAATGCTGAATGATGACGATTGGAAGTCACATGGATGATTCAATTTATTTTGCATTCTAAAATGGGCAATACGAACATGCTCAAGAACATTGAAATAGAAATTGGTGAAAAGTATTTAACTTACACTATAATAAAGAGCCTTCTATAATAGTTTGACAATATAAGATCAATTCTAAATACAAAGAAAAATGAGTGTAGTTTGGAAGAGCTTACTGCAATTCTTGTAGAAGAAGAGGATAATATTAAGTTGTACATATCTAGGAATGTTGTAGTCGTCATCAATCAGTGAGACCAGCACCAAAGGATTTCTCCAAAGAAATGATAGAAGTTCAAGTCAAACAATAAAAAGTTTTTTGGGTCGATACAAAGAGATAAAAATATAAGACTATAAGTGTGGAGCTTATTTAGCATGCACAATAGAAGCACAAAGGAGATGACAAATCAAAGGAAGCTAACTAATGTTTAATCATGGAGTACGCATTGAGAAAGACTGAGATGTTCTAAATAGAGCAGATGTTGATTGATATTAAGAATACTGCAGAAAGTTTGAAGGTTTTATACTTAATGTCTATGAGATTTATTTACAAGAATATGAGTTTGGTATAAATGATGAGTTTGATCCAGTCACTTATACGGAATTTATATGCCAACTGTTCACACAATCACACTTCTTTTAGTTGGGTGCAAAGAATATGAAATTTATGTATGAATGTGTATGTGGTTTAACTTGGAGACTTTTCAAGTAGTATTAAATATTTATCTACTATATGCATATTTATGTTGGCACACATATTTAGATGCAGAAAAAGCTTTATTGAAAAATGGTAGTATAATATGGATTCAATATATTTATGTTGGCACACATCATTATCTCTATTAGAGCGGTTTATATTGTTATTTCTAAATCCTCTTTCTTATTTTTGAAAGCTTTAGAATATATGTACATCTATGGATATAGAAGCTAGCAGTAGCAAGAGCTGCTGAATTAAGTTTTCCATACGTACAAGTCGACACAAGCTGCAACTTCTCATGTAGCAGCTTTACCATTTTCGAAGACGCTTAAATTGGCCACTTCGACAAGCTATGTGGCAGGAACTTTAATGTTTGTCAAGCACATTTAAGATATAAGTAAAATCTTATCATTTTAATGCTTATATATTTATACATCCATCTACATATGCAGATAGCTCTAAAAATCATAGAATAAAAAATAAAATAAATCTATGTTTAATTTTCAAAAACTGTATGGGATGGCAAATTGATCAATTTTTAATGGAGTTATTACTGCCTTTTCTTATAAATCCCATTGCACATCTTTTTCAAATATAACACTATCTTGTGCAAAAGGCAACAAATTCAACAACTTGATTCTTTATATTATTAAAAAAAGTACGATTTTAATTTTCAAATGATCATAAATTATATTCGTACTTGTATGCTTGCGTGAGATTATGCAGGTTCAAGTACATAATCATGCAAAGATACTGCTAATAAAGTGGAGTGGTTTATCTTATCTACCAACCAAAATGAGATCTAGTTGTAAAAAAAAAAAATTACAATCAAACATAATCGATCATTGTTGCATAATGCTTCAATTGGTTAGCGAGAAGACAATCTAATCGATCATTATTGTTTAGCAGTTCAATTAGCTAGCACGAATGCAAGTATTGAAGTAAAGTACCAAAGGCCCATAGCACTTGGGCGCCAAAGATATTTTGGAACCTCATCTACAAATACAAAGTCTGAATTCGTTTTGTGCGTCTTGGACAAACATATAATTTATTCCTTGTGTGTCAAAATGTCATTGGCTTAGATACAAACTAAGAGCCATAAACAATACAGAAATATTATAAGCTAGTCTCAGACTGGAAAAGCTACAAGCTAGTCAGTTTGGTTGTAAGTCCCTGACTAGTAATGACAACAGTATGGTTTGGGATTGCTAAGCTTCAAACCGTGATTGCAACACGGGGCTCATTTACCAACCATGGTGTTAACCCCCAAGGTTTAGCCAATGGAACATAGATGGTGGATAACTCTGCAAAAAAGATTGGTTAAGAACCAATGAGCAAGCAGAGACGAGAAAAAACTTCATGTATAGAGAACCTTCTTCAGCCTGAACCTGAGATAGAGGGAGAAGAACTCAATTTTCCTTTAGGTCGGATTCCAAGCAGAATCAAGATAGGAAGGAGGAAATAAAATAATCGAAATTAGACCCAATTAGCACAGTTTTCGCTCTAATAACCAAAGTAAAATCAACAATTAGTGCAAATTGAAAATGAAACGACAATATAAAGAAACACTTTGCTTCTCACTTGTTGTCTAGCGACAAACTAATTCTGAGATGCAAACTCAAAAAAACAATCAACTTCAATTGTCCTGTATATGTCAAATTCTAATTATTTCTTAAATGAAAAAGATCGGGAAGACAAAATAAAGCTATCACTTTACAGTCATCAAACTATCAAATAAAGATAGAAAATAGTCAAACGATGACAACAATTCTAAGCTACATCACTTCATAGAAATCATCTTTCAACGAGGTCACTTTACGGCAAAACTTATGTCCAAATGAATTTCCTAAGGCACTCTTTACTTAGCAAAGTTGGGAGCTAACTGCATAACTATTGTCATTTTCATGTCTGAGCTATTAATTGAGCCATCTTTGCAGAGATCCAAGGAAACTCAAATAGGTCGAGCTATATCCCCTTGGAACCAAAGTAGGCTCCCTCAACACAGACTAGCTGAGCCCACACCTTAGCCAATTATCTAAAATCAAGACCTAATCAAACAGTATGACTACTCATCCCACATGCTTGCTCAGACCACCAGAGCTCATTTCTCACAAAATGATTAAGCTCATATCCAAATTATTTCTCAAGCCGAGCTATCTCATATCAACTCTATTCATCATAGGCCTTTTTTGGTAAAAATATTTTGAGTCAAGCGCCATTAAAGCAAAACAAGCTACCAAAGTGCTAAAAGACATCAACAAAGCATACTTTACATCAATTATCTAATTTTCGACTCTAATAATCACTCAAGAAATGATGGTTTAGGAAGGGGGGNGGGGGGGGGGGGGGGCGGCGCTACTATAAAGGTAAATTCTATTATTCCATAAATACTCAAGTAGACATATAGGCCAAGCCCAAACTCTTAACCCCCTAATTCTGTATGCTTCTTTGAATACAGAGAAGTCCTAGCATCCAAATTTTTTTTCTGACTTGAGCTTCGAAGGGACTTTGGCCAGCACCATGCCAGCATCCCAAAGACCTCTTGGCGTGTTTTACGTTTTACAGGCATAGGTTTATTAGTGGTGAAAGAGAGGGAACTACTTTGATGATTGATCTGATTTTCAGCCTCAAAACATATCATATGAAATGGTATTTTTTGTTTATTGTTGCTTTGACTAACTACAATTTATTATTATATTTTTAATACTATGATATATGTATGAATTGTAGATAATTAAAATATAATTGTAAAATTATTTTGGACCAATAAAAAAATATAAAATGAATTCATATTGCCTGAAAAAAATTAAATTCTTAAAAAGCAACAAGAAGTTAATTGTCATCTGGTACAACAACAATAATATTGTGTTGTTTGTAGTCAAGTACGACAACACTAAGATATTGTTGTTGAAAACCATGGGCATGCCGTGATTAACTAAATTGAGAACGTATTTTCATATTTTACACAACATAGTAAGCATGTTTTTAAAAGGCTCATATTGACTACAACTTGTCCAAGTAGTCGCTATTTGTTGTTGTAATGATACGACAATGCACATTTTATATTGTGAAATGGTAATTCTGTTGTAGTGTGCGTATGATATTGTAAATGGATAGTTTGGTATACATGAATAGGTATATCATATAGGATCGTGTCACCATTTTTTCAAGAAAAAGCACAAATGATCATTGTATACAACAGTAGCTAGTATGGAGCTGTATCATTTCTTTCTTATGTTCCAGAAACTATTGATGAAAATGTAATGCACGTAATGAGTTTAATGAGATATTCATACTTTTTATATATTATTTGTGTTGAAACAATTTCTCTTTTCTATTAAGCTTTAATTTATTTTCATATTCATGATAATAGTGTAAATACAACATTTTGTAGCGATGTAAAAAAAGCTTTAATGCCCAAAACTCAATCAAACCACATTGAAAAAAACTCAGCCAAAACTCAACCTGAGCCTGCTTAATTTTTTTTTAAATTGAGCTCAGGCTTCAGATTTTTAGTGTAGATCCGGCCCAAAGTCTAACCAAATTAGCTAGCGTAATATAATTTTACAATTTTGTCTTTTTTATTCAATTTTTTTATAAAACTATTTATCATATTTTAAGCATTTATTTATTGTTTGTCATATTGTAATATTTTGTATATATCATAAAATAAGTTGTTTTTTTTTTATTTTTTTGTTAAAGATATTTTAAGCAAAAAAAATATATTTTAATCAAATTTTGAGATTATAAAAAACGATTTAAATTTTGGATTCTAAATTTGGGTTTATGTTTTAAACTCAAAGCCCGAATACAATACTCAATACCCAGTCTGAAGCTCAACTTGATACCTATAGAGGTAGGCATTATGCCTTAAGATTTGAAATATTGTCCTAGCTTGGTCTGGCCTAACCCGAACTATTTCTCCAGCTTGAAAAGGCCCAGTCCATACTAGAATGTTTTAGGCTTGGTGGGTTGGGCAGCCTGAATTTTCACTCATAAACAATTTATATGCTAAAAAACAACATACTTACAAGCACCTTCCATTTCAATCTACCTTGCACTGCTTCTAAATTTGTGACTTTTACTTTGAGTCATTTAATATTATTTCGCTAGCGAATTTCAATTTCTTGATTGCATCTTCTTAGCCCATCTCACTATTTGCGTCATCAACCACATTGAACTTCTTTTTCATTTGGTGTCTAAAAAGAGTAAATAATTAACTGTATTTTTCTTATATGCAAAAAAGAAAAATGGGAAAAAAAATTAAGTCTTTGATGGCTTGTTGATTAATTTAGAAATTATGACCCTTGTCTTCTATCCACAATTGTTGTTTCTATTTTTAAATTTGATTATGTCTCCATTAGCTTTGCTTTGCATTTTCAATGATTGAATTTATATGTATGAGCAACTTCTAGAATATAAGTTTAAGGTTAATTTCAAGGAAGAAAAATATATTTTTTATCCAAAAAAAAAAGTTATCCACTATATGATTCAGATTTATATAAGTTTATCAACTTACCAAAAAAAAAAATCAACCATACCTTCAAACAAGATCAGATGTATATAAGTTTATCCACTATATGATTCAGATTTCATCAAGAAATTTTTTTTTCAAAAAAATGATTAAAAGACTAAAATGCTAATAAAAACAATTTAAAGTTTAAAAATTAAAGTGCTACAAAAAAATTAGAAATCAAAATGCAAAAGCTTTATAATTGAGGGCATAAATGCCAAAAACCTTTCGGGAAATTAATCATGACTATCCTGTTGGTGTGAAGTTCGTCATCCTCGCATCTCTGGCGTCAGAAATGTTTTTATTACATCCAACGATCAGATAAGATCTGCGACTTCACCAACCACCATGCAACCTCATCCTCAAACGCCGCTGATCTTTTTCTAGTTCGACCACTGCTCGCTCTCGCTCCTATCAGGGGGGAAAAACAAAGAGGGAGTGTACCTTAAGCGATGTCGTTTTTGTCTTCTCTATCTTCTTCGCAATCTCTGTCCTTACTTTCCAAAGTCCAACCCTTTAACAGAGACTGCAAGCCTGCCATCGTTTCCGTCAGCACTCGCTTCAAAGCTTCTTCTGACGTTCCGGATTTCCTATCCGCAGATTGGTTCTCACTCTTTCTCTCTTCTCTTTTATTCCGTATCTGAATCCAAGATCTCATTATAATTCATGGAGGATGATCAAAATTAAATTGAAATTACTCCAAAATCATCAGAATTTTTAGACCCTTTTTTCTTCTTCCCTGACAGGGAAAAAAAAAATGTAAAATATCAGCATATGAAACTGATATATATATATATAGGTAGATGATCTAAATTATATTTGAAAGTGAAATAAGTAGCTGAATTAAGTAAAGTAAATAAGCTACTTGTTTTAATTAAGTAATGGATGTTTGCCTTGTAATGATATTGTAGGCTTGAATCTCGCAAGAAGAGACCCTTTGGACCAAGATTAAATGTAATTTTCTTTTTCTTTTTTCTTCTTAGCTGATTTATGGGTTTTATATGGCATGTTAATTTACGTGACTTGTGCTATAGTTTAGTGCAGAAGAAGCTGTTCAATGTCAGCTTGATGCATTGAAGTACAATGATCAACCCCGTCAGGATTATGGCATCGAGGTTATGTATAGGGTAATTTCTTGGTACCTTTTTTATGCTTTTTTCTGATTGGTTTTGGGTTCTGGCATGAATGATAAGGCTTGACCTTGTGAAACTAACATTGCTTTCTGGCATGGCAGTTTGCTGGGTTTGATCCTTTTGAAAGGTCAACCTATTTTGGACCCTTCTTTGATTTGGGGCAGGTTGGTAAAAGTTTTCTATGTTTTTGAAAATTATAGGACTAAAATATTAATACATAGCTAATGCTTTTTCTGCTTTTTCTTGGTATGCTTGCTTTATTTGGTGTGCAGTTCGAACGCTTTAGGCGGATTTTTCACCATTCAACCTATAGAGTGTTGCTAGGTCACAAGGAGAGAAAGATCTTGAGCAGTTTGTCTGTGGAGGAGGTGTAGCTTATAATTTATGCACTTTTAAGTAGCTTTTGCATGATGATATGTATCTATGAACTAACTTGAGAATTGCAAACCCATGAGTTTTAAGCCCTTTGATGTTCCATATAATTTTTACCATTGTCTAATTAGTGTTGTGGATTTGTGTAAACTAGAACCGGTTTAAGCAACGAGTTTGGATACGAGGAAGTCGCCCAGAGGAAGAAGAAACTTTTCAGTTTACCATGGTTCAGGTTTGGCAACTGTATTTTTGGTTTATTGTAGCAATTGTTTAAGGAAAGGGTGTCTCATCAGGATACTTTGTCCTAAGGAGAGGAAAAACAAAAGAACGTATAAGAAAAACTAATATTAAAACCTAGAATGTCTTTCTTAGTAATGGATTTACATCGAACACAAATCTCTATGAAGCAGCAACAGATCAAACTAGATTGAACATCTTCATTTAGGGTTAGTCAGTATGGATACTGCTGAACTGCATAATAAATAAATTATGATTGTTGTAGACTGAACAGAGTTCTGTTGAATACAATTTCCCTTATCTGTAATTTTCTATTTTGTAAATATCATAAAGCTATCTAATTCATGATATGCGGATTCCTGGGGTTTTCATTTTCATTTTTACTTGAGGAAGGTTCAAACCTGTACTGATCATCTGTCACCATGTTATTGACAGAGGATTGGTGGTTCATGGGATGGTTATTGGCTGACAGAGAGTTTACTTCACGACGGAGATACATTTGCAGGAGGGTTGGCATACTAAAAACTTAATGCCCCTTTCAGAATATGGGCATCCGAGTATCTGCCGGCTTGATATTCATCCATGATGTTGTTTGCCTATTGCAAACCATAGTATTTGTACATAGCGAATAGAAGGTGCTGTAATATAAATGTTTTTCATTATGCATATGGTTGAACTATGTAAATTTAAAAAATTGTATATTCATATCAATATAGATTGGCAGCTATACGTATTTTTGCTTCTGCATAGACTTTATTGTCATCATAATAAAACTTGTTTTCAAGTAGCTTTACAGTTGCAGCACTTACTGATAAGCTGTAATTAGAAGTATATTAGTTGTAATGAGAAGCATGTTTATCTACACATGCAGCGTAAAATCCTAGTTCGTTATAAGGAGTTTGGATCATTAAAATGATCTGCATGTCTATTAACAATGTGCCAAAGTCGGTAAAAATTAACATAAGCATAACCGAGTAGGCCATTTATCTATTTTCTGCTGAGCTTTGAGGTTGTCTATTAAGTACTAAATTTGACAAGGAATAAGAAAAATGTTTTTATGAGCTGATTTAGAAGCCTATAACCTGTGCCTACTGAATCTTTAGTCAAGAGTTACATTCCGAGACAGATGGAAGCATGAAAATCAGGTCAGTGCTCATGCTCAGAGATGGCAATCTGTGCTCTCACAGGCTTTTCCAGTTTAAGAGTTAGCTCATGAGCTTTAGTTTAGAATTCTGTAAGGCCTTTAAAGGCTTTAGTCTAAGAGGATTTGTACATCAGGTTGTTCTGGTCCTTCTGCGGTGACAGGGCATGGTCTTCTTTGTTTATGTGTAGTTGCTTAGGGTTTCGACCCCTTCGGATAAACAAACAACAAAATATTATAACAAATTGAGGTAAGCGAGTAGGCAAATGTTTACAATCATTTACCAAAATTTAGGCAAAGGTAAAAATAAACAAAAATGAATCACCGAAACAAGAATCTATCAAGGCAATCCCCAACTCAGATACCTCTCACCATTTCAAAATACTTGCTTGCTTAATAAAAATACAGAAAGCCCTCATCTGATGATCCAAGAGAAAGGAAAATTTTTAAATGTTTGTAAGACAAATCTGACCATTAACAATCTGATGAAGTGTCAAATAACTCAGCCTACCAAAAAATGCAATGTAGCATGTCTAGAACCTCAATAAACTCTACTTGAAATGCAGTACGACCGAGAGGCAGTATAAAAACTGAAGAAGACAATCAACAGGGAGTCCCCATCCAAGAACCAGACTTGCCATGTTATTTCTTGGTTTGAGTTTGCGTTATATGCTTGGTAAGAACATAGCAATCAGGAGGGGTAATGTTTGTATAATAGTTCTGGATAGTTTCCGTGATTTCAAACTCAAATTTCTTATAGAAGTTTATGGCATCTTCGTTATTTGTCTGCACATGCAAATAGATCTCAGAAATGTTCTGCTTGGCACAGAGATCAAGCACGTGGTGCAACAGACTTGTACCTGCACAAATTCCAGAATTTTATAAAAACAAAAGCAGAAAGTACCAAAATCTTGGATCTTATAAATGGCGAACATGTACAATCTAAATAAAAGTCCACTTGATTGGCAGCAAACAGTATGTCGGCATATTTCTTGATGTCTTGTTCATAATTTCCATCAGATATTTGGCTGGAAATCAAGTCACAAAACCCACAACACTAGGTTGATCAAACATGGTTCATGCATTTTGGCTGCATGTGGTTTCAAAAACAATCCCAATACCAAAATTACAGCAAGAGGAAGAAAAGTTGCTTACCAATTCCAAGTCCACGGTATGGTGCTAAAACACCCAACGTCATAATATAGACACAGACAGCACCTCCATCCTTCTTCTCAAGCCGGCATGCAATTGAACCAACACAAATATCACTGAAATATGCTGAAATGGAAGGAAAGACAAAAAGCATTGTTGAAAGGTTTAAAGTAGCCATCTTATCATGCAAATATGGCACATGAAGATAAATAAAACTCAGATGCTGTGTTAAAAATGGAAATTCCTAGACAAAAGCATGCAGACACAGGTATATAGAATATGTTTGCACTTGCATATCAGTAAACCTTCTGCATACCTATGTTTCTTTGAGCATATCAGTAACCTAAATAGAGGAACCATAAGCAATTCACTTTGACATCCCATTAATAAGCATAAATAAACTGCGCAAACCACTCCACTAGTGATCCTTCTAGTATTCACTAAGAAAATAATAACTGTTTCCTAGGTCAAATACACAAGATAATGAACACATTTTGCATGTTTGAAAACCTATGTTGTTTGGACTCAGGTATGGGTGTCAGATGCAGGTATGTATCTAGAAGTCTGATCCTTTTATTCCCAAAATCTAGGATATGGGATCAGCTCATAAATCCAAATTTTGATATGGGTACAGGGATACCTCTAATAAACTAAAATAATTAATAAAATTTAATATATATAGTAAAACTTAAAACACAAACTTTTAATGAGTTTTAGTAACCTAAACTTTTAATACGGAGGAGAAGATTTTTAGTAAACCAAATAAGAAGAAGACTTTTAGTAAACCTAAACTTCTAGTTTTCCAAAAACAAAATAATTATCCTATAAAATATTCTAATTTCTAAAAAGTCCCAATACGTCTCTTTAATTCTCTTATTAGCCAAGCCACACAGAGTAGCCATATCCTATTACAAATTCACATATTCAATGCATATCCCATACCCGTATCCATGTTGTGTCGTGTCAACATGGATACTTCACCATTTTTTCCGAGTCCGATCAACATAGATGAAAAAAACATAAAGGTACAGCATCTTTGAGAGTTTGAAGCCATTGTCCATCACAGTTCAACATGCATGAGTTATTACAAGTATACATAAGACATAAGTGCTCTCTCAACCAACCAGCCAACAGAAGAAATACTATAATTTCACAACTGGAAATGAATATAGGAACACACAAGCACATATAGTTTTAGACAACTTCCAGCTGTTCATAGAAAGGAAGAGACTATATTAGGAATTAGAAATTGCTGAGATTATTAAATCAAAATTCTGCCAACACCATACTAAGGAAAAATAAAAAATGAAGATCATGACATCCCAGAATTTGTTTAATGACACAAGAAAAACTATTAGCATTACATAAACCCTTTACTGAAATCCAGAATATAAAATTGTCCTATAAAAATTAAGAAAGTAATCATCTATTTGCTATTACAATACATCTCATTGGCTGCATGGCTCGTTTCTTAAATCAATGTTGATGGGGAAGTTGATTCGGAAATGCAGAAAATTGGAATTGGGATGGTAATCTGTGATGCAACTAGATGGGTTCTATTAGCAATGGAAAAACCTTTCTCTCTTCCTCACTCTACAGTGGCAACTAAACTTATGGCTATGAGTGAGGGGCTCCTTTTTGCACATGCTCAAAGGAATTGGTTTTTGTATATTGGAAAGTGATACCATTAGTGCGGTGCAAATGGTCCATGAGAGGGAGTTTATTTAGCAGGAGAAGGAAATCTAGCTGAGCAAATAAAGTTGATTATGAATGACTATAAAATCAAGTGTTATCTTAGCTCATAGGGAACAAAAATTGTGTAGCTTACAAGCTTGCCAAGCATGCTTTGAGTTGTTCTAACTTCTAACTGCTCTGTATGGTTAGAGGAAAGCCCCCAGTGGCTCTTATCTTTTATTTTACACAATGTACATGTTACTTCTTTGGAATAAAATGGTTACTATGTTTGTTTAAAAAAATTAAAAAATAAAATCCATTATGCAAACTAATGACAAATCATTGGCAAAATGAATCCAAAAGGAAATAAGTATAATCTGTATCCCAGGGTATAGTATAACTTTTCTTTTTATTTGCCCTTGAAGTAGTGAATTTTAGTAGTCCTCGACATAGATGAATGCCAAATTAGGATGTTAAACCACATGAGTACTAAAACAGGAAATCTTGGTTTACAAAGTGAAAAGGACTGTGAATAACACCCAAAAAAAAAGTGATTGGAACAAAAAGGCAAAGTTGTTTAATATATGGGTGAGCGACTGGTGCAGTATGTGTTTTATTTCTCTCCTCTTCTTTTTCTGTTTCTATTTCTTTCAAGGTAAGTGCAACGAAATAGCACAAGAAAGATCATACAGGTCAAAATAAATAAAGTGCTGGGAAAATAAATTGGCCATTGATTAAAACAAAAAGAATGAAAGTAACTCATTGAGACAATATCAACTAATTGGCATAAAAGCTAAGTTGTTGATTTTCATTCTTCCTTCCATTCCCATCATTTTAAACAGCCTAATATTAAGACTATTGAAACAGAAAGATAGATAAGACTCCAGCAATCAGGAGCGAAAGATATAATTTAGTTTCCCAATCAATAAGAATGTAAGAACTAATCATTCAAAAACTGGCATGGGATTAATAGAAATCAAAATCTCAGACAAAGTGCAAATGTACAAGGAAGAGCAGTATTTATTAGATACTGTTAAATTTCACTACGAACCCTTCTATAACAATAATTTCTGACCATTATGCTTACCTCAATATAGAATCCAACTTCAAGACAAACTAAAAAAATGCAAGGGCCCCCCGTATTTAGCTAACAAATCCAGTGCTGTGCAAGAAAAAGGAGCAATCCAATTGGATAGTAATATCTTGAGTTATGCCACACAGTGGGGCTACTCTTTTTGGGTTCAAAGATTATCAAAACCAGATATCCGTACTACTTATATCACTCATTTATCCAATGGCCAAAGAAAGAAATTCACTCATTTACCAGACAATTGTATGTGACTATAACAAGCCATTAGTGACACAGGCCCAATGGGCAGCATAGCAAAGCAAGGATCCTAAACTTTTTCCTATAAAGAAAAAGGGGTTAAATGATATATCATTCTCCTGCAGAACGAATCTTCCACAGCACACTACTTTTCAATAATAAATGCAACCAAATGGGCAAAACATGAAACCAACACTTTCCAATGCATTAAGCAGAATTGCTATAAATCACGGTTCAAGTGCAAACAAAGACAACAATGGCGAGCATCAGAGGAGTATAAGAAGCAAAACCCACATGTCAGCAATAAGCAAGGAAGTAGAAACCAGTAAAAATTCTATCCAATTCGACAGAGAAACAAAGCCACGGAATCCAAATAGAATCACTATAAAAACAACTTAGAACGCCAAAACAAAACGAAATCATCGAATTTTCGACGAAAATAATCGAAAATACCATCGGCATCACACAGAACACACAATGCAAGAGAAAGATTATGCAAAAATGAGCTAGACCCAGAAGCATAATCGAACCTAGCTTCGTGAATTCGCCTGAAGCGAGGGCGTCGGCGTAGTACTTGTCGTTATAGCGAACGGGGAAGAGAGCAGTGTTCAGCTTCTTCAGCTGCATCAAGTTCTTGTCCCTCACTCCGTCCAGCGAGATTTGGACTTCACGCCCAGCCCCCATTCTAGAGAGAAAACAGCAAACAAGATTTTGTGTTTTTGCAAGTAGAGGTTGTCGAACTGTACGGACAGTGTATTATGCGAATTTATACGATGGGCATAAAATATGAGTGAAAGAAAAGAGGAAGATGAAGCGAATTAGGCTTTTGGTATATACGGCCATCGAAACAAACTTCTTTCGGTAGCTTTGTTAGACCATCTCCAACGGTGAATGTGGATTGCTGTATATGTGGCATATAAATAGACACTGTCTAAATTTATGTGGCATAAATGCATATTCAATTTAAAAATTATTCTCCAATGGTAACGTTCACAAAAACTATTTATGATTATTAATTAATAATATATTTTATTAAATATTTTTAATTTTTGAACAAATTAGACTTTTAAGGTAAATTTTACATTTTAAGAATCTTGACAATGTCTGACAGAGCCTCCAGAAGTAGACATTCTTCTAGACAATGTCTAGGCCACGTCAGCTCGACATTCATTTTAGACATTACCATTTGAGTGTATTTTTTCAAAACAATGTTTATATTTACTTATATGGCATATTAATTTTAGCAATCCACATTCCATTGGAAATGCTCTTAGGATCGGTTTTGAGCATGATGTGATTTCAAAGTTTCGGAGCGTACATTATTACATATAATTGATCCCCAAGTCGGGTCAAGTCAGGGATTGATTTAACATCAAATTTTGGATGAGTTGGTTTTAAAAAATAAAAATAAAAATTCCAAAAATGCAGATTTGTAAAATATTAAAAATAAAAAGTATAAAAAATTTTAATGAAACTTTAAAATATACTTATTTATTAACAATTTATTAATTTAACTATAAAAATTAAATAAAAACTGTGATGCTAAATTCTTCACCAATAGTCAAATTGTGCATCTGTCTTCATTATTCAAAAAATTGTCGACTTGCAAAATAGAAAACATTTTCAGGAGGCTTTAGCCAGCACTGGTGTGGCACCGAGAAAAGCTTTATGATGATCAAATCAGCAAAGGTCTTTGAACACTAAAGTTTCCAAAATATAATTAAAAATATGAGAGAGTATGAAAGTAGAATAATACGAGACTTCTAAGATTAACATCCTCAAATGAGAGGCATAAATAAGTTTATATAGAGAAGAAACCCTAGCATGCCATCAACCCCAAAATGGGTTATACCATAGAGCTTTGATATAAATAATAATCAATTGGACTTTATATATGTTTGTGGATTATTTTACCTACACAGATAGCTCTACACTTTCTAAATTGTGTGAATAAATTGAAAATAAATAAATATGTTATTGAAACATAGAAATCATATATGAATGCTTTATTAATCTTAAAATTTAAACTGGATGGCTTGGATCGGATTTATAAAATATAAAAAAATATAATATTTTTTAATTATTTATAAAAAAATAAAATTATATGCTTTCAAATGTTATATACAGTTGCAACATAAGCATTTTTTTTTCAAGTTATAATATTTTTCATGTAGAAAAAGTTGTACAATAGAAATTTCACAGTAAAAAATTGAATATTCTTTACAAATTTTGGATTAATGATAATTAGAAGTGAATATAACTCTTACTCAATGGATGTTTATGAAATGCTATCAAGTAATAACTCATAGATACATTCTCAAGCTCAACCATCAAAGGGAAGTAATTATGCACA
The DNA here is from genome assembly GCA_003254975.1 of Ochetophila trinervis. Classification (NCBI taxonomy): domain Eukaryota; kingdom Viridiplantae; phylum Streptophyta; class Magnoliopsida; order Rosales; family Rhamnaceae; genus Ochetophila; species Ochetophila trinervis. Next base: position 250 of record QANX01002272.1, on the reverse strand, counting down.
GAGTCAACCAATATCATATATATTCCTAACTATCAACAAAGACAATCACATATAATATTATATCTATATGGTTGATATATTAGCATTTACATGCAAAATTATCAAAAAATATATCTTTTGATTCATTTTTTTTAATATGTCGTTGGAAATGAGGATGAGAAAGTAAAAATTTTCAACTAGTAAAAAATTATATATGGTATTTAGTCATATTTATGTAACTATATATTTGTATCATTATTTTAATTAATGA
>QANX01002270.1:0-15757 GCA_003254975.1 Ochetophila trinervis | reverse complement strand
TTTAAAAAGTATAAAAGTATAGATTATTTATTAAAAATTTAGAAGATATTTTTATAATTATCGTAAACCTAAGTCAAATATTCCAAATGGTAACTATTTTTTAATGTACGAGGGAAAACAAAAAGAAAAAAAAAGAAAGAAAAAAAGAAAGAAGAGAATATCCCTTTTGATTTACGAACNGAATATCCGTTTTGATTTATGAACCAATGGGCTTTCATCCAAAGACAAAGCCGTGTCAAACCCAATTAATGTTAACCATCTGAAGTAACTTAGTAGCACAAACCCACGTGTACTTTTCTCCTTTACCAGAACAAACCAGAAGTCTCTAGTAGACTCGGGTTGGTTCTTTTTTTTTTTTCCCCACTCTGTTTTTCATCTCTGTTCTGATAAGGCCACCATCTCCTACACACCTCTCGAGATTTCTTCATTCTTCTTCCATACCTTTATATACAATTTCACTCCTCCACAACCCCATCTCATAATCAACATCGATAGTGCAGTTCTCTGATAATACAGTTCTCTAAACAACCAAATTCTCTTTCCATCTTTCTTAGATTTCTTTCCAATTACCAAACACAGAATTTGTAGCATCTTGCTGAGTTTCTATCAATGGCAACCAAGATAGAAGGCAAGTGCATTGGCATTGACCTCGGCACCACCTACAGCTGCGTGGGTGTGTGGCAAAACGACCGCGTCGAGATCATTGCCAATGATCAAGGCAACCGGACTACTCCTTCCTACGTTGCTTTCACCGACACAGAGCGCTTGATCGGCGATGCAGCCAAGAATCAGGTCGCCATGAATCCGCGCAACACCGTTTTCGACGCTAAAAGACTGATCGGGAGGCGGTTTTCTGACCCTTCGGTACAGAGCGACATGAAGCTGTGGCCCTTCAAAGTCATTCCTGGACCTGCCGAGAAGCCCATGATCGTGGTCAACTACAAAGGAGAAGAGAAGCAGTTTGCAGCCGAAGAGATTTCTTCCATGGTCCTCACCAAGATGAGGGAGATCGCCGAGGCTTATCTTGGCACTAGCATCAAGAACGCTGTCATCACTGTCCCTGCCTATTTCAATGACTCGCAGAGGCAGGCCACCAAGGACGCCGGAGCGATTGCTGGGCTGAACGTGATGCGAATCATCAACGAGCCCACTGCCGCCGCCATTGCCTATGGTCTCGACAAGAAGGCCTCCAGGGCCGGAGAAAAGAACGTCCTCATTTTCGACCTCGGCGGTGGCACTTTCGACGTTTCCTTGCTCACCATCGAAGAAGGAATCTTCGAAGTGAAAGCCACCGCCGGCGACACCCACCTCGGAGGCGAGGATTTCGACAACAGGCTCGTCAACCACTTCGCGGCGGAGTTCAAGAGGAAGCACAAGAAGGATATCGGTGGGAATGCCAGAGCTTTGAGGCGGCTGAGAACTGCCTGCGAGAGGGCGAAGAGGACTCTGTCTTCCACCTCGCAGACCACCATTGAAATTGATTCCCTTTACGAAGGGATTGATTTCTATGCTACACTTACTCGAGCGAGGTTCGAAGAATTGAACATGGATCTGTTCAGGAAGTGCATGGAGCCTGTGGAGAAGTGTCTTCGAGATTCCAAGATCGATAAGAGCCAGGTCGATGACATTGTTCTTGTTGGTGGGTCCACCAGGATTCCCAAAGTCCAGCAGCTTCTGCAGGATTTCTTCAACGGCAAGGAACTGTGCAAGAGCATAAACCCGGACGAGGCTGTCGCTTATGGGGCTGCAGTTCAAGCTGCAATCTTGAGCGGCGAAGGAGACCAGAAAGTCCAAGATCTGCTTCTTCTCGATGTCACTCCTCTCAGCCTCGGTCTCGAAACAGCTGGAGGTGTCATGACGGTTCTGATTCCGAGAAACACAACCATTCCAACGAAGAAAGAGCAGATCTTCTCTACTTACTCTGACAATCAACCAGGAGTTTTGATTCAGGTTTATGAAGGTGAGAGAGCAAAGACGAAAGACAACAATCTTCTAGGAAAATTCGAACTCACCGGCATTCCACCGGCTCCAAGAGGTGTTCCTCAGATCAATGTCTGCTTCGATATCGATGCGAATGGCATATTGAATGTCTCTGCGGAAGACAAGACTGCTGGAGTGAAGAACAAGATCACAATTAATAACGATAAGGGAAGGCTGAGCAAGGAAGAGATTGAAAGGATGGTACAAGAAGCAGAGCAGTACAAGGCCGAAGATGAGCAAGTGAAGAAGAAGGTGGAGGCTAAAAACTCTCTTGAGAATTACGCATACAATATGAGGAATACCATCAAGGATGAAAAATTTGCTGGGAAACTTGATCCTTCTGACAAGCAGAAAATTGAGAAGGTCATTGAGGAGACCATCGAGTGGCTTGATAGGAACCAGCTGGCTGAAGTTGATGAGCTGGAGGACAAATTGAAGGAGCTGGAGGGAGTTTGCAATCCAATCATTTCTAAGATGTATCAGGGTGGTGGTGCTTCTGAGATGCCAAGCGGTGGATATGGCAAAGCTTCCTCTGATGGGTCTGGAACTGGGCCTAAGATTGAAGAAGTTGATTAAGAATAGAAATGGCTTCTTTTAGTAGGATCTGTTTTTAGGAATATATGATGCTACTTCTCTAAATTCTAAATTGGGCTATGCTTGCTAAGTTTGTTGGTATCTCAAAGTAATATTCAGTGTATGTATAATGTAATCTTTGATAAGTTTTGATACTTGCTAAAACTTCATAGTAATGTGAATTTTACCTTGGTTTTCCATTCCTGGTTTATAGAATTTTGTTGTGATTTTTCCCCAATTTATTCTTCCAATTCTGTGTAGCCCTTGAAATGGAACAAATTGTTATCTGGGCTACTCTGGATGGATATTTGGATAATCTTTTTCTTGACTCGAACACTACAACCATACCAAGTACTACCCTGGATGGGCAAATGGCGATGGCTCTTTGGTTTTAACTCAAAATAGTCATCTGAACAATGCTTTCCTTTGGTGAACAGTTGGTTTTCTGTTTTGCTCTGAATTTGAGACTATAAAGTGAATTTTTGATCTCCTTAATCACAACCAAGGAACGAGTACTTGAATTGTAAATTAAATAGTTTGCATGCCTTTGGCTATGGAAAATTAATCCTCAATAGACGTAGGTCTCACGAGTTCAAAATTTATTGAACTGAGGAAATGTTATAGCATTTAACTGCATTTAGTCTAGTTGCAGAGAGGGAATACAGAACCAAACCCTTACCACGTTATATGCTTTTGTTAACATCTCCTTTGAGGAATTAGGATCACTCTTATGTGAAAAAGACATTGGACATCTATCAATTCTCATTTACTTTGGTTAGTGGAAAGTTGTGATTGATGTACAAAAACATGTATTGGGCCTAAATGAATGTTCATCCGAATGTTATGGTTCAATGAATTAGGCAATTTTCCACTAGTGGTCTTTTTTGAACCTTCAAAGTTTAGATTATAATGCGCAATATGCCCAAAACTTATACTGACTAATCATATGGTATTCTGTAGTTCTAAAGTTATTGAATTATTTTGTTTTGTGCAAAAAAAATAAAAAATCTAGCGGGTAATATGGTTTGGCACCCTGTAGGAAAGTTCCTTATTGTTCGGAAAGTTCTTTTAGTCAACAGAAAAACAAAATAAAAACTTAATAGTACTTTTGTAACTTGATCAACTAACTCGGTTAACGCGTGGGAAAATAAATTTCAAGATATAATATTGTATATTTTTATTTTTCTATTATTTTTTTTACAAAAAACTGACAGCACTTTTTTTTAATGGACTTTTTTTAATTGGAAGAAAGAGATTTTTGAATTTAGAAATATTAAACTTCTGGTCTAGAAATGTATTCTGATTTTATTATTGGGCTAAGAGTAATTTTTTTTTGATGAATTAAAATAAACAATATTTGCCTCCACTTCATTTCTCCTACCCTATTATGAGGCATACCATGAGCGGTTAATTTAATAAAGTTAACAACTTATGAGGACTTCTTCATTAATGAGGTGGGTTCATTTCTAATATTCAGTTTTATTTTATTTTTCCCTTTTGCATGTGGGTTTTATAGAGTTCAAACCAATATTAAGTTTTTGTTTTTTTTTTTAAGTATGTTGAAGATTTTAAATTTTTGAAATTTTGTATTTTTATATTTTATTATATTCTATAAAATGTAAGAATTTTGGACATTAAAGAATAAAATATGTAAGATGTTGTGTAAACCTTTAAAAAGCCTTTTTTTTTTTTTTTGAAAATTAGAAAGACCTCTTATGACTTACCTGGTTATATGATTTTTTATTTTATTTTCTGAGTGAAGGTTTATATAATATTAAATAACAAAATTGCAAGATAAATTATAAGAATAATTATTTAAAAAGTTAAGTAACTTACGGATCCTCCATTATTAATAAAGAATATTTACTAATTATAAACTGATCAAAATAAATATAGAAATTAATTATAATATCACATGGGCCTCTCCACTCTTATTATCTTTTAAAAATTAAGCAGTTGGCAGAAATATATATACGCGTTGCAAAGTATATTATTTCTTGGGCGGTCAACCAAGGTGTTCCAAGTAGCAAGTTTGCATACTCGATCAAATTAAGAATCAAAGTGACCGTTAAAAACTGAATGCTACCGACTTCATGTTCTTGAACCCTAAAAATTTCTCACCCTTGCTATATTGTTCACCCACATTCCCAACCCTAATTCTTTCGCAGCACTCAGCAAACGGCAAATACAAGCTATTGCTCTGTAGAAAATACCAATTTCAAAGAGAGAGAGAGAGAGAAAAGAAAGCAGAGAGAATCATGAAGAGAAAGGCTAAAGAAGACGAAGAAGAAGAACAGCAGAGAATGTGGAATCACGGAGGGCAATGGTTGAGAGGGCCACTGATTGGTAAAGGAAGTTTTGGGTCTGTTTTTTTAGCGACTTCGAAGAAACCCAGATCCCAAGTTTCCTTTTTCCCTCCAATTATGGCCGTGAAGTCCGCAGAGTTCTCTGTTTCGGGTTCGATTCAGAAGGAGAAAGAGATTCTGGACAAAGTTCAAGGTTGTCCGTACGTTATCCAGACATTTGGGGAAGAAGTTACGACAAATTGCAAAGGCGAGATGGTTTACAACTTGTTCTTGGAATATGCTTCTGGAGGAACACTCGCCGATCATATAAAGAACTCAGGAGGTCAAGGGCTTGCTGAATCGGTCGTTAAGAAGTACACGAAGTCAATTCTTGAAGGAATTCAACATATTCATGAGTGCGGTTACGTTCACTGCGATTTGAAGCCCGAGAACATCTTGCTTGTGCCTAGTGGTGGTAATGGTGCTGATTTTGTGGCTAAAATTGGGGATTTTGGATTGGCAAAGAGGGGGAGGCAGAGCCAATGTAGGAGGTTGGACCCTTCAATGAGAGGAACTTGTATGTATTTGGCTCCGGAGATTGTGGTTGATCATGTTCAAGAGCCTCCCTCGGATATTTGGGCGCTTGGTTGTGTTGTTATTGAGATGTTAACTGGGAAACATCCGTGGGATACAAAGCCCGACTTGAATGGCGAGGATATTCTGCGTTTGATAAGTGATAAATTCGAGCTGCCGAAAATTCCCACTGGAATTTCTAAAGAGGGTAAGGAGTTCTTGAAGGGTTGCCTTGTGAGGAAGTCTATGTATAGATTAACAGCTGAGATGCTGTTGGATCATCCGTTTCTGGCTGGCCAAGATGACAAAGGAGGTCAGAATGATTCTTCGGGCTTTTCGACAATTGAGGCCGAGAATCTTAGTTTCTCTCTAGTTTCTGATGATTGGGAATCTAGTTCAGAAGAGGAAATTTTCTTTTCGGATGGTGAAGATGATGAAGAGGTTGACAGCTTAAGCGAGTTCACAATGGAGCAAGGCCAGAAAAGGAGTAAAAGCTCTTTAGCTACTTGTGATGGTGACCCTACATTGCTGAAGACGTTGACACAGGTTTCCACAGTCCCCGCTGGGGTCTAGAAGCGACTGCTAGCAGAATGAAGCAAGCACAGCAGTAGTTTCTCAATACTAATTTTGCAGCTCTCTTGTGTTGATAGTTTTGACGTCTTTAGTTGTATTTTAGTCCACCATATGATAGAGTTATTCTTTGCATGCCAAAGCATTTTTTGGCATACAATTTTGCTGATTATTTCAGTACATATGAACACAACTCATCAATATTCTATAGTTTTGCTGAAATACATTTGTTCTTAAAGTTAATGGCATTTCCTATCTTATCTATATATAGCAGTCCATTTACTTTTAAGCATTCGGAGATATGTGTGGAGAAGCTATTTGCTTTAACATTTTCTAGTTTAGTTCTCTCTAGTCTCTATATATTTGTATATCCCCCCATACTTGGTGACCACAAGATGTAATGAAGTTTTGTAATTCCAAGTAGTTTGCATCTTAATTAAACTGCTTTGCATTTTTCATTTGTCAATGAGCAGAAGTTCTAAGCAGCTTTAACTTTACCCAATGATAAACTGGAATTGGTAATCTCTTAAAGAAGGCTCATTGAGTTATAAAATGACAAGTTCACTTTCTTTTTACGTTTTGAAGCCCTCAGAGTTCAAGATGCTAGTTGCCACTAATCCACACACGTCTTAATGAAAAGCAGGAATGTTCTAATCATTCATTCCGTAGGAGTTTTGTGCTAAGTTAAGAACGAAGTATTCCAGAGAATGTTAATTGTACTCATCAACTCTTTTAATCTTGTCTAGTTCTCTACAGCCAAAATGGATAGAGAGTTTTTCAGACAGAACAATTAGTAGAACAGTTTGGCAGCATTTGCTGAGACTGTGTATATTTATATATTTGCTTTTGTCTGTAATAAATTTTCAATTCCATTACTAGATAACTTATAAGAGTTCTAAAAGCTAAATTGCAGGAAAAACATTTTCTATCTAACTGAGAAAGAGATCAGGGAAAGTGATAAACTTGGTATGCAAAGTACAGAGAATTAATAATCTTCTTGTCTTTTCCTTGTGGAACTCCTTCCAATATCTCCGTTTACACAAAGACATAGGCATAATAAATACAGATCCAGTACAATAAATCTACGAATTAGCTACAATCACTAAAAATAGGCACTTAATTATAGTTTCTTTTATTTTTTTATCTCCATTCTTATATGCATAGTTATCACCTTTTATTTCTTTCTTTTTTTGGATAATTTCAACTAATATATGCTGCAATAAGATCAATAAAGCAAATAATTTCTTCCTGCAGCTAACAAGCTTCAACGGAGTTGTTTATGCTTGCTACTTTATCTGCATTTGCCCCAACGTCAGTAAGATCTTTAATATGGTAATAAGATACATCTCTCTCTCTCTCTTATATATATACACTATATTTTATTAATTTTAAAAGGAAAAAAATGCAAGAAAATTCTCAAATACTTCATTTCAGTGTCAGGCACCACGATCGAATTGCAAATTAACTGAGTCAACCTCATTCGACATTCTCTCTCGCTCTCTTTCCTATGTATACACACTCATACATGTACAAAAATAAGATCAATATGCATACATATAGACATTAACAGGGCAGGGCAGGATGGTAATTAACATTTATCTAGAATCTGGCATACGTTGGACTAAACAGGCTTCTTGGTTCCAACTTTGTTGTTTTAGTTTTACATTTCTCTGCACATTCAGGCAGCAATCTGGATCTATACGCAAACAACTTTGAGTTTTGGCCTCCAATTCTACTACTAGTGCTGGAGACGCAGAATTTGGATGACCAAATCTTGATCATTACTATCAACATTACAACTATATCCTCTTCACTGCTAACGATGAACTTTTCTTATCCATTCTTTTCCTAATTAATCTTCCTATATTATCCTCACTCTTTAACACTAATACATGCCTTAATTAATTTTGTTAAAAAATTACTTATTTTTTCTTTCTTAAAACTGTCTGAGACAACAAAAATTAATTCACTAAAAAAACTGCGACAAAAGTTAATGATGTAATAATTAATAATTGTGCTGGCGTCCCTATATTAGCTGGCGTAAAAGTACGAAATCCAACCGATCCCTCGGCCTAGTTCAAGTGGGCCGGGAGCGGTTATTTAATAACATTTTGACAATTTTATTTATAATTTCACTAATAGGATAAGTATTAATTAAAAATGATTTTGTGAAACAGAAAAGCCAAAAGTTTATGTATAAACTTTTTCTAAAAAGTAATTTAAAAGATATTTATAATGAGTTTAGTTTAATTTCAGTCTCAAAACACAATCTTTCATAAGAAAAGGGTGTCTTACTAATTAATGCTTAATCACTGAAAATATAATGCAGACACTATTTAATCTATTTTTACAAATCCTAGTAGATTAACTCGAATTAAAAACGGTAATTAAGAATATATATATATATATATACATATATCTATAAATTAAGTACAAAAAGGTCAATAGTCAAATGGAATTTCTATACAGATCAAGCGCAGTTTAATTATTTCAAATTGCCTGAATAGTTTTAAATTAAAGCACAATTTTTCTTTGGTCCTCGAATTAAAGCACATTAAATTAGTGCATTGGAAGGGTAAAAGTAATAAACTGCCTTGTGCTACAATCACAGGCATTAGTTTCTGCTCATAACGAAATTATTAAATATAATTTCTATTTATTTTCATGGGTGTATTAATAGTAATTATTTGATCACTTGTATAAATATATTATATTTATTTTTCGAATCTATTTGGGGTTACCTCCAAACTGTAGAAAAGAAAAAATATAAAATAAATAAATAAATCATATTATATTATATTATATTAAAATGTTAAAATCATGCATGAATTAACTTTTTTTCTTTTATAAAATAAATAAACCAATTAGTTGACAACTTTCTTGTTCTTTTTTTTTAAATTGAAGAGGAAAGTTTCATTAAGCCTTGAATTCAGGATCTAATCATTGCTACCGGGGTGTTCCAATGGGACAACTTTTTTATTCTTAACAATAATTAAATTGTTCTATAATTAACTAACCTAATAAAGTTTGTTCCCATCTAGAGGAGAACGTAATTATTTAATTATTGACAAACATAACAATTTAAGATTGATTATAANGTGGTTGTCTATTTTGATGACATATTGATTTATAGTAAAAATCTAGATGACCATGTAGAGCATGTTAGGGCAGTTTTAGAAGTTCTTAAGGAGGAAAAGTTATTTGCCAACCTTAAAAAGTGTACTTTTTGCATTGATCGAATAATATTTCTTCGCTTTGTTGTGAGTGCACGTGGTGTTGAGGTTGATGAGGAAAATGTGAAGGCAATCTGAGAATGGCCCACACCTAAGAGTGTTTCTGAAGTAAGAAGTTTTCATGGACTAGCTGGGTTCTACAGAAGGTTTGTGAAGGATTTTTCTACCATAGCGGCCCCATTGAATGAGATTGTCAAAAAAGAGGTAGGGTTTAAATGGGGTAAGGACCAAGAGGTATCTTTTCAAACTCTAAAAGATAAGTTATGTTCTGCTCCTATTCTTGTATTACCTAATTTTGACAAAACTTTTGAAATTGAATGTGATGCTTCTGGGATTGTTATAGGTGCTGTTTTATTGGAGGAAAAACGTCGCATAGCATATTTTAGTGAGAAATTGAATAGTGCTCAACTCAACTACTCGACGTATGACAAAGAGTTGTGATATGGGCATCGAGGGCTCTTCTAGAATGGATGTTCGTGATAAGGACATTACGTTGCCAAGTGGACCAGTGACGCGTTCTCGAGCTAAGAAGAACAAAGAGGGAATGCTTGGACTTGTGAAAAGAATTATGGATGAAGATCGATTCAAGTTTCCAAAAGATTTGAACACTTTTCCGAGGCCTAATGATGATTTAAGCATGTTGTCCAATCAAAGGATGAAAGTCGTAACGATGCTCGAGAGTTGCGGAGATGAAACGACATCATTTTAAAAATAAATAACTTAGAATGGCAATTTCGTAATTTTAGTCCACGTTTTTAGATACAAGTTATGTAAGGGTTTGGTAGGGCGGGTTCTTGTTTCCAATTACTGTTCAATATTTCTTGTGTGTTTGGGGTTTCGGATTCTTTAATCTTGGGGTTCCGCATCAATTGGTATCAGAGCATTGGTTGAGATAAGTACCTATCTATCTTTGTTTTCAATTTCTTTGTGTTCTTCGTTCATAATACTTTGATTCCCAAAAGAAATAAAAAAAAAGTTGTGTTTGATCCGTGCGTCTTTTTTTATCTTGTTGATTTAGGGTTTTTTTATTCAAAGAAGAGAACAAGAAAAAAAAAAAAAAAAACCCCTAATCGCACTACAGGCGCCTGGGGTTGCACCTTGGGTCACACCTAGGCAGGTCTGTCCGCAAGGCATCCCAAAAAAAAAACAAAAAAAAAAAAAAAAAAACAAAATCCGAATTTTGTTTTAGTTTCTTTTTCATTTTTGCTTAGGGTAATAATTGCTTTCCATTACTCTAATTCTTATTTTTTTTGCTTTTCTTTTGATCTACTTTCTTACTTTGGTTAGGTTTTGAGATTGTGATAATTGTTTTTCTTGCTTTGATTTGTTGTGTTTAACTCTAAAGTGCAACTTGATCTGGAGATTGTGAGTGGTAAAAGGCTTGAGTGGTGAGCACATTGAGGGTAAAAGCCAAAATTGTGTGAAACATGAGCGTAGTTACCATTAAAAAGAGTGAAACACGTGAGGGAGAGAAGTAAGGATTTTCTTTTTACTAATCTTGTCTTGTAGAAACTAAGATGTCAATAAGAGAAGGAAAAGAAGCCGCTCATTCTGAGGAAGAGCACGAAAAGGAGATGACACCGGACATGAAGCTCTTATACAAGGCCTTCACAGGAAAATTGCGAAGGTTAAACATGAAGATGGATGAATTAAATGATAAGGTAAATGAAGTCTCTATGACCGCCACAAATAACCCAAGGAGAGATGGTTCGCGGACTAGAGATATAGAACTATCGGTTTCCGAGGATGATGAAGTCTCAAATCATTCAATGAGGAGACGTCCAAGGAGGGAGAAACCAAGGGCTAGGAGACATGAGCCGAGAGAAAGGAGGGACGACAACATAAGCTCCATAAAGATGCAAATACCACCATTCAAGGGAAGACATGACGCTGAAGTATATTTGGAGTGGAAAAGCAAGGTTGAACTAATTTTCGCTTGCCACAACTACTCGGATGAGAAGAAGGTAAGACTCGCGGCTGTAGAGTTTACCAATTATGCTTTGGTTTGGTGGGAACAATTATTGCAGACTAGGAGGAGATATGGTGAAGATCCAATTGTAACTTAGGGCGAGATGAAAAGGGTGATGAGAAGAAGATTTGTATCATCTTCTTATTACCGGGAGGTACACCAAAAGTTGCAGCGGCTCTCCCAAGGAACAAGGACGGTAGAAGAGTACCACAGGGAGATGGAGATGCTCCTAATCCAAGCCAACATAGATGAGGAACGAGAGGCTTCCATGGCTCGATTCTTAAGTGGACTCAATAGAGAGATTGCCGACACTGTGGAACTACATCCATATGTAGAGATAGAAGACTTGGTGAACATGGCAATCAAGGTGGAAAAGCAACTTAAAAGAAAAGGGACTACTCGAAGCTTCTCAAATTCAACTCTAAATGGAATTTAAAGTGGGAGAAACCTGAGGACAAAAAGAAGAGCTTGGATTTCAAGAATAAGGATAAAAGTGCCAGCACACCTAAAGGTACTCCTAATTCTTCTTCTTCTTCTACTACCACTACTAGACATAGGGAGATAAAGTGTTTTAAATGTCAAGGGTTAGGACATATTGCTTCTGAATGTCCTAATAAGAAGACTATGTTGTTGAAGGGTAGTGAAATTGTTTCGGAGTCTGAGAATGATAGTGATAACGAGGTGCCACCATTGGAGGATAATTCTAGTGATGAGGAGAACATAGAGTATGCTATGAGGGGAGAGTCTCTAGTTGTTAGACGAGCCTTAAACCTTAAAGTTAAGGAGGAGAGTCTAGAGCAAAGGGAGAATATCTTTCACACTAGATGTATGGTGGGTGGAAAAATTTGCAATTTGATAGTGGATGGAGGAAGTTGTGCCAATGTAGCTAGCACTACTTTGGTAGAGAAATTGGGCTTGAAATGTGAGAAGCATCCTAATCCCTATAGGTTACAATGGTTGAATGACAGTGGGGAAGTGAAGGTAACCAAACAAGTGAAGGTTGCTTTCGAAATTGGAAAGTATGTTGATGAGGTTGTGTGTGATGTAGTACCTATGCAAGCCGGGCACATTTTGTTGGGTAAGACGTGGCAATTCGATAGGAGAGTTGTTCATGATGGGCATAGGAATAGGTATGCTTTTGAGTACAAGGGGAAGAAGCACACTCTAGCACCTCTATCTCCAAAAGAGGTGTACCTGGATCAATTGAAGATGAATAAACCTACAAATGAGGATATGGGAAGTGAGACTAAAAAAAAGAATGAGGGAAAAGTGGCCATGAGAGAAAAGAAAAAAAATAAAGGCCCAATGGAGAGTCAAAATACTTGTGAGAAAAACATGAGTGAAGTGAGGAGTGAAAAGAAAATGGCCATGAGAGAAAAGAATAAAACTAAAGGCCCAATGGATAGTCAAAACACGTGTGAGAAAAACATGAGTGAAGTGAGGAGCGAAAAGAAAAATAATTTCTATGCAAAAATGAGAGATGTGAAAGGAGCATGCTTATGCAAGAGAGCACTAGTTCTCGTGAGGTTTAGGGAGTTTTATTTTTCTGAAGCTAACCTTAACCCATGTTTGCCTAGTATTTTTGTTTCTTTGTTGAAGGAATTTGAAGAAGTTTTCCCGGAGGAATTGCCCAAAGGATTACCACCAATAAGGGGCATTGAACATCAAATAGACTTGGTGCCTGGAGCGAGCCTTCCAAACCGACCGGCATATAGAAGCAACCCTGAGGAAACAAAGGAACTTCAAAGGCAAGTGGAGGCGCTTTTGGCATTAGGATATGTGCGGGAAAGCTTAAGCCCATGTAACGACAGCATACAGAAGCAACCCTGAGGAAACGAAGGAACTGAAAAGGCAAGTGGAGGAGCTACTGACATTAGGATATGTGGGGGAAAACTTAAGCCCATGTGCTGTACCGGTGTTGTTGGTTCCTAAGAAGGATGACACGTGGAGGATGTGCGTGGATTGCAGAGCCATCAACAAGATTACGGTAAAGTATCGTTTCCCTATACCTAGGTTAGATGACATGTTGGATGAATTGCATGGTTCTTGTGTGTTCACTAAAATAGACTTGAAAAGTGGATACCACCAAATTAGGATGAAACCTGGGGATGAATGGAAAACTGCATTTAGGACTAAGTATGGTTTATATGAATGGTTAGTTATGCCTTTTGGCTTGACTAATGCGCCTAGTACCTTTATGAGACTAATGAACCATATCCTAAGAAATTTTATAGGGAAATTCGTGGTTGTCTATTTTGATGACATATTGATTTATAGTAAAAATCTAGATGACCATGTAGAGCATGTTAGGGCAGTTTTAGAAGTTCTTAAGGAGGAAAAGTTATTTGCCAACCTTAAAAAGTGTACTTTTTGCATTGATCGACTAATATTTCTTGGCTTTGTTGTGAGTGCATGTGGTGTTGAGGTTGATGAGGAAAAGGCGAAGGCTATCCGAGAATGGCCCACACCTAAGAGTGTTTCTGAGGTAAGAAGTTTTCATGGACTAGCTGGGTTCTACAGAAGGTTTGTGAAGGACTTTTCTACCATAGCGGCACCATTGAATGAGATTCTCAAAAAAGAGGTAGGGTTTAAATGGGGTAAGGACCAAGAGGTAGCTTTTCAAACTCTAAAAGATAAGTTATGTTCTGCTCCTATTGTTGTATTACCTAATTTTGACAAAACTTTTGAAATTGAATGTGATGCTTCTGGGATTGGTATAGGAAAAACGTCCCATAGCATATTTTAGTGAGAAATTGAATGGAGCTCAACTCAACTACTCGACATATGACAATGAGTTGTATGCCATTTTCTGTGCTTTAGAGGTGTGGCATTATTACTTGTTCCCGAAGGAGTTTCTGATTCACACTGATCATGAGTCGTTAAAGCATATCAAGGGGCAAGGAAAGCTCAACAAGAGGCATGCACGATGGGTTGAGTTCATAGAGACCTTTCCGTACGTGATTTGTTACAAGCAAGGTAAGGAGAATGTGGTGGCCGATGCTTTGTCTCAGAGGTATGTCTTAATCACTATTCTTACTTCTAAGCTCTTGGGTTTTGAAGAATTAAAAGACATGTATGCTAGTGATGATGATTTTGGTGAAATATATGCTGCATGTGAAAATGGTGCTTTTAATAAATTCTATAAACATGAAGGATTTCTGTTTCGTGGACATAGGATATGCGTGCCCAATTGTTCGATTAGAGAATTGCTTGTTAGAGAGTCACATAGTGGTGGTCTCATGGGGCATTTTGGTGTGCATAAGACCTTAGATATTTTATCTGAACATTTCTTTTGGCCACACATGCGTAGGGATGTTGAAAAAATATGTGCTAAATGTATTGCATGTAGACAGGCTAAATCTAGGTCTATGCCACATGGTTTGTACACCCCTCTTCCTGTGCCAACGGAACCATGGGTTGATATCTCCATGGATTTTGTTCTTGGGTTGCCGAGAACTAGGAAGGGTCGTGATAGTATATTTGTTGTTGTGGATAGATTTAGTAAAATGGCGCACTTCATTGCTTGACATAAAACTGATTATGCAACAAATATAGCTGACTTATTCTTTAGAGATGTAGTGAGATTGCATGGGGTACCTAGGACAATAGTCTCAGATAGTGATGTCAAGTTCTTGAGTCACTTTTGGAAAGTTTTGTGGGGAAAGTTGGGTACTAAGCTTTTGTATTCTACTACTTGTCATCCACAAACCGATGGACAAACGGAAGTGGTGAATAGAACTTTAGGTGCTTTACTGCGTTCTGTAGTTGGTAAAAACTTAAAATCTTGGGAATATTGTTTACCTTTTCTTAAATTTGCTTATAACCGTACTATTCATTCTTCTACTGGATTTTCACCATTTGAGATTGTATATGGCTTTAATCCTTTAACTGTATTGGATTTGATGCCTTTACCTTTGAGTGAACTTGCTAACTTAGATAGACCAAAGAAGGCGTACTTAGTTAAAGCTATACACTAGAAGGCCCGACTACATGATGCGGAACCCCAAGATTAAAGAATCCGAAACCCCAACACTAGGCCCGACTACAGATTGAGAAGAGGAATAAGTTAACTGCGCGAAAGGCTAATAAAGGGCGCAAACAAGTGATATTTGAACCAGGTGATTGGGTTTGGGTACATTTGAGGAAGGAAAGGTTTCCTAACAAAAGGAAGTCTAAGTTAGATGCTAGAGGTGATGGACCTTTTCAAGTGCTCGAGAGGATCAATGACAATGCATACAAGATTGATCTTCCAGGTGAGTATAATGTTTCCGCATCATTTAATGTTGCTGATCTTTCTCCTTTTGACATGGATGCAGATTCGAGGACGAATCTTTTTGAGGAGGGGGGGAATGATGTGGGCATCGAGCGCTCTTCTAGCATGGATGTTCGTGATAAGGACATTACGTTGCCAAGTGGACCAGTGACGCGTTCTCGAGCTAAGAAAATCAAAGAAGGAATGCTTGGATTTGTGAAAAGAATTACGAATGAAGATCGATTCAAGTTTCCAAATGATTTGAACACTTTTCCGAGTCCTAATGATGATTTAAGCATCTTGTCCAACCAAGGGATGAAAG
>QANX01002269.1:1981-22101 GCA_003254975.1 Ochetophila trinervis | reverse complement strand
ACCTATCTTATTTTTTTTTAATATATATAAAGAATCATTCTCTGATCCGCTACATCCTAGATTTTTTTCCATCTAGGTTGGGCATTTATACTTGCCAATTGTGCCGTAAATATGGTTTCACATTTATAGCATGCTTTGCACACCGTAAATATCCTTCTGTGATGAAAATAATTCAGGAAGACCCAGACTTGAGAAAACTTATATATATATATATGTGCATATATGTATATGTATACTTTAAGATTCTTACAGGGTCAACTTGATAGTTTTACAATCAATACTTATTTTTTTAGCTTTTTGAATCGCTTTTAGAGCAAGAGTGTAAAATTTTATGATAATTTCGATCCAAACAGAGTTTTAATATGTCACTATATCCATATTTGGTAATAATAAATTTTAAATCATAGCTTTCATGTGATCCAAAGGCTAGTAATGAAGATTTAATGCTAAAACTATCAGGTCGATCTAATGTGAGCTTAACTCTCTTTATATATATACATATTCAGAAATTCTATGATCAAAGATATCTTAATGGTTTTTCCATTAAGATTGTCACTAATAACCCACTACAAAAAAAAAATCACCTATATGTAACGGGGGCAAATTCATCATAGAAAGCCGATTATTTGACGGAATTGTTACTAAAGAGAGTTAGTGATGGATTTTGGCCTGTCACAATGTGAACACAACAACCCCGACACTAAAGGGGTTCAGCGACTGCAAATTGGTTACCGTCACATAAACATTAATAACTGTGATGGCACTGTGACAACACTTACCTGTCACAATAAACATGATTCGTCATAGATACGTTGGCCATAATCTGGTAACTAAACTCTGACATAGAATGCATGTAAATGAGTTTTCCGTCATAATATACCTTTTGTGACAGTCTTATGATGATAAACCATCACAACAAGGTTCTTGGGATGACCTTTACTTGTTTATTCTATGACAACCTTGTGACAAAGACCTGTCACAGTAATGTTTTTGCGATGACCTGTCACTGTCATTGAATTTTTAGTGCTGGAGAGTGATCAACACAATGTACCTGCTATGTTAGTCTTTGAAAGTGAATCGTCATAGTAACATTCTTGGGATGGCTTTTAACTTTTTCTTATGTGACAGTGTTGTGACAACGAATGTCAAAGTTAAATTTTTGTGATGACCTTTTACTTTCACAAAAATTTTCACAATATTATGCAGGTACGCTGGTAATTTTTTTGACAAAAAGTTAATGGACACAATAAAGCTTATGTGATAATCGTGTGACAATGAACCATCACAATAATTATTTCACAACGTTTTTTTACTGTCACTGAACTTTCCACTTACACATCCCATATCAAATATATTATTTTAGCTCATCGAAGATACTCAATAAGTCTCATTAACTACTTTAGCAACTGGTCATTTAAATATAATAAAAGCCACACAAATTTAATAATATATACTTACATTTAATAGCATCATTAATGTATATAAAGGGTTCAAAATTTATCCCTGAAGCACATACCAAAGTAGATTCTTCATTGTTAAATTTTTCAATACATGCATGTATCCCAAAAAAATCACCCTATTTATTCCAACACAACCCAAATTCATATGTTCAAAACGCATAACCCACTTCCAAAATATATTATTTTAGCTCATCACAGATTCTCAATAAATCTCATTAACTACTTTAGCAACTGGTCATCAAATATAATAAAATCCACGCAAATTTAATAATATATATTAACATTTAATAGCATCATTAATGCATATAAAGGGTTCAAAATTTATCCCTGAAGCACATACTAAGGCAAATGCTTCATCCACAAATTTTCCAATACACGCATGTATCCCCCAAAAAAATCTACCCTTTCTATTCAAACACAATCCAAATTCACATCATGTTCACCACAACATGTTCAAAATGCATAACCTACTTCCAAAATATATAATCCAACTTCTATAGATTCCTTAATGTATGATCAAGTTGCTATCACTTAAAATGTCCAAAAGTCCCATCTACTAGCCCAACCTTAATCATACCAACACAAAAAACCAGCAAGTGCATTAGATTAGCTCCATTAACTTGCAACATTAAAACAATGTTCATGATGTGTTACATTAAATTTTCTAGCCAAGATAGGAATATAAACCAACTATGTTATAATCTTTGTTCACGTACCTTCACTAGATATTAAATAATCCACTTGCCCCTGCAAAGAATCTAATCTAACTACTAGATGGTCCGTAATAAGTGCGTCATTTTTTTTCTTCAATGCCTCATTAAATGCTTTCATTTCTTGCATTTCTTTTTCAATTGCATTCATATCTATTCGAGCTATTTTTGAATGATGCATTGGAATGATCCCCATTCCACATTGATAGCTATGTTTCGGCAGCACAACTTTATCAAATATTTGATCCACAGTTAAATTGCACGCCTCCTCTGAATCTCAAAGTCATATAAACTTCTCCTTCAACAACAATAGACCAACAGTTATGCAGCAATACCAATGAAATGTACTTTGACTCACGTAATATACTTGTTAGTTTTGAAATTCTCACATAAATACTTTATGACTTCTTCCTCCATAGATTAACTCAAAAGCATCTTCATCTCTTCAGCATTATGCTCTCTTTTAACTACAACGCCACTATTCTGCATTTTTTTTTATGACTGTCATGGTGTATAGTGCAAAACCTATGTCCATTTATCATGCAGCCACTATATCGAACAATTATCTTATCCGGTCTTCTTGCAAGTCTTTTGATTTCCAAGTGATGCATATGCAAATTTATAAGCAACAATGCTAGTATTAAAATTGAGTTTAGCACATTTAGATTGTTACATATATATATATATACACACACACACATATAAGTCAACATACACGATGTAGTAGCCATTTAGAAAAATATGCTTCTTGTCCGTAACATTCTTCAATTATAGTTGTTCTTTATGTGCACTAACAAATTGAAAGCACAAGCTACCAATGTCATTCATTAGCTAAGGGAACACTTACACATAATTAAAATCATGCATATACACGACTAGTTAAATAATAAATTCTTTGGACTTACTCGATATATGGAAGGACTTCAACGAAATTGTTCAAAATATACTATCTAATCTTCATAAACTCTATCATAGTGAGTCCATATATGTTGGTGCTCCTATACCATAGTCTTATGTGAGAAAGTCGAGAAATGTCAGAGTATAGGAGCACCAATATGGCAATTGAAAAAAAAAATTACTTTCCTCCAATTATTATTGGTAACAACACTTTCTTTTTCTTTCCCTGTTAGGCCCTGTACTGAAGGTTGATTGTCTTACATCTTGTAGTTGTGCAAATATTTCATCTCCCATCAACAGCTTTAGAGGTGGTCTAAGCTCTTTCCTTTTGTACCATCGACTATTTCAAAGGTTATGACCATTCTGTAAGAATCTACGGTGTCCTACACATACAATTTCGTGGCCATTTTTCAACGAGAAGAAAAAAGCATCTATGTTACATGTTGGACATGCTCGTTTTCCTTTTGTAAACCATCTCGAAAGATTTTCATAAGCTGGGAAATCATTAATCATCCATAAATGGGCAGCATGCAATTGAAAGAGTTCATTAGTAGATGCATTATATGTTTGCACACCAACATCCCATAGTTGTTTTAACTCATGTACAAATGGAAACTATCGTAATATCTTATGTGAGACTTTTTAGCTGCTCTCGAAACCATCCTTACAACAACGTGAACTACATGTTGGGCACACATCTAAGTCCTTATATTCATTCCAAAACAAAATGCAATCATTCTTGCATGCATCTATTTTCTTATTGTGAAGTTTGATGTCTCAAATGATCTGTTTCGCCTTCTAGTATGATAAAGAAAGATTTGATCTGGGTGGAAGTATTTGCTTTAGGAGCTGAAAAAACATATTGAATGATTTATTTCTCCATCCATTATGTGTCTCCAAGTGGAGTAACTTAATGAGAATTGAAATTTGCAAAACATTATACTCGTCATACATTGTTCATGATGCTTCATGGAGAATTTGTGCCAATGGATTAAAAGGAAGCTGTAGCTCTACCAGGACAGAGTTAGAAGTTGATGAGCTGTTCATTCATTGAATAAAGACTCATGATTCAATTCATTAAGCATAGCCAATGTCTCATCCGCAACAATATCTTCATTACCATCAACGTAATTATCATCATCATTCATATGCTCACCTTCATGTTGGCTTAACGTCTCACCATGGTACACCCATAGGTCGTAC
Organism: Ochetophila trinervis; assembly: GCA_003254975.1. Classification (NCBI taxonomy): domain Eukaryota; kingdom Viridiplantae; phylum Streptophyta; class Magnoliopsida; order Rosales; family Rhamnaceae; genus Ochetophila; species Ochetophila trinervis. Next base: position 17,831 of record QANX01002269.1, on the reverse strand, counting down.
AACCTTAGCATTCCATAAAGAATCAAATGATTTTTTATATACTTGGTATGGGAAAATAAAGTAAAAGTTGTTGCAATTATAGCAATGATATTTTATTTTATCTCCATAGTCCACATGGAGTTTAGAAAAAATTATAAACTCTTACACTCTATTAACATATTCAAGAAATGATCTATTTCGCACTTGCATCCAACTTTTATCCATTTTTAAGTCCTAACAAACGATACCAAATTAGAAATTCAGTCAAGTACATAGATGCTTAAGGTGGAACCATCAATCCATAAGAAAATACAACAATACAATGGGCATGAGGCATCAACAAGCAAAATGACTTCTACATAGATCATATGCAAAGTAAATTGCCACAAAGAAATATAAGCATGAATGCACAAAGTGACCATCTCAACCAACAATTTTATATGGCAATCACCAATGAAAATATAACAATTGTAAAAAGGAGCCAAAACTTTCAAAGTAATACCAAGTAGTGTAAGTAAGAAAAGAGGAACAAGCATATTGTTCAATTTCATTAGATTTTTATAACATATTATGTTAGAACATAGGTTATTGTATACGAATAAAGCCACAATAAAGTATAGCTTCAATATCATACAATTTGGGCCACTTTGACATGGATTATCTGGTAATTATGTCTGAGGTCAACTTAGTTCTAATTAGTTCAAAAAATTTACATTTGTCAGTAAGAAAGAAATCAAAAGTGGCCAAAGATAAAAACCAAACAAACTAATGAGCCAACATCAATTTGAAAAGGAAAAAATTACACTAGTCAATTCTTAGATTTATGTTCTGTTTCTTTTGAAGCATAGCAAGACAGGGATTTTTAGAGGGAAAATGATATAGAACATGATTTCTGACCATTTAAATATAATAATAATAATTTCTTTTAAAATTTCCTATTAGTTTAGTATCCAAATTCTAGCAACATATATATCAATATCCATCATTTTACACTTTTTGAATCTTTAAACATTCACAGCAAAAGAAAAGAACAATATGCTTCACAATCATAAAATAAATTTCTTCGATTTCTTGAATTTCATTCATGAAATGAAAAGTAAAAAAAGTAATGCTAATAACAAAGATAAAGGAAGGGCATGGAATGGTGGCAGAGTCCAAACATTTGTTTTTTTAAGCAAAAAACTCAAATTAGTTTTGTATCCAAATTCTAGCAACATACAAATTAAGTTCATACAACCATCATAAGATTTTATCTTTAGAAACTTATACCACAAATTATCAATTAACAAAAATTAAAATAAGTAAATTTCAAAACAATGGTAGTTCTGATTATGCTTGTTTCTGTCCAACTTCAATTGAATACCCTCTCCTTCTTACAAAACTAGAAGTTCCAGCAATCCCTAAAAATAAAAATAAATATATAACTATAAATATAAAAATTAATGAGAATAAAAATAACAATAAAAATGAAACAACCCCACAAATTATTCAATGCTATACGCTTCCCAAAAAGAAATAAATAGTCGGCCATTTACAAAATCATGCATGAAGAAGATAAGAGAATTAATGTCAAAGATTGTATCTATGTTTCACCGAAGCATTAGGGATTCATGATTTCCTTCCCTAAAAACTATTGCTTGAAACCATACAAAAATGTTGAAATAAAAAGCATCACCTGTTAATTGAAGGACGAGGATTGCACTCGGGAGCAACGACAAGATAGTTTGGCAACCTTCCACAGCCTTGAAAGTTTCTAAGAAGGTGTATTTAATTTAGAGTTTAATTGATTTAAATGGAATTATAGATTTTAAAAGAATTCATAGATTATTATGAAATTCTATGGATTCTGTGTAGAATTTATAAGAATCCAATGAAATCCTGGAAAATATATGGGATTTCACTTACACCTTTTCTTTTATAAATTTTTTTCTAAAATCTAATGAAATCCATTAAAATCCATCATTTTTTAAAATATTTTAAAGTGAATGACTTTTTGAATAGTTTCATATTTTAAAAGATTTCTATAGATTTTTAATTAAATACATCTATATTTTAATAGACTTTTATAAAATCTATTAAAATATGAATTGAATATGTGTTGATTTCCATAAATTTATTTGAACTCTATATTAAATACCCATAAATTTTAAACTTTTTTAAAATCCAATCAACTCTAAACTGAATACACAATGTCTAAACGAAGAATACAAAGAGGCTTTCTCTAAAGAAAGAAAGAAAGAAATAAACTATTTTTAACCCCCAAAAACTTCTAAACAATGTCGTTTGAAAAAAATAAAAATAAAAAGAAGTTAGAAATTTTATATTATCCCCATAGAAAAAAATGACTTAGCTTCATTTTGCCATTTATTTCATTTTGGTTTTTATTTTATTACCAATTCTTGAAAATTGTTATTAATTTGTGACAAAATATTTTGATACCCGTTATAGTTGAACAAACAAATCAGGACGGAAAATTCTCTCCCTAAATTCTGATCAGTGCACAAGTTTAGAAACATGTCATCAGAAAGGGACAAACTGGATTTGTGACGGTCTCTAATCCATTACATAAACATTAAAAATAAAAATTATATTACGTTTTTTTCTTTATCATAAGGGATAACATGTGTGGCTTCTATCACAGAAAACCCCTTAAAAATTCAAAAATATTTCGGCGTCAAATTGTTTTTCACAAACAGTGACATATTAATGTGACGGGCTTAAAGTCACCACATTAAATAAAAAATATTCGAACAATTGTGAAAGTGTCGATATTTCCATCACATGAGCCCCATTTTTGTAACGAATAAATGACAGTCATAAGCCTTTTCGATCACAGGTCTTGTGTTTTTCTGTAGTGACCATCAGGATTCTATATGTATATGTATACATAAATACATATATACATGCATCTATTCTATATATACATAATCATTAATTTATAAACAAACGCAGAGTTGTCAAGTTGTTTCGTGTTAATGGGGCTTTCAGGGGTGCACCTTTTGTTTGCCTTATCAAGGAAGCAGCTCATAATTGCCATTGATGCCATCTTGGCAAAAATTAATTGAGATTTCAAGAGCTGATAACATTTTTTATGCCAAGATGGCACCAAAGGCATTACGCGTAGCTTGCTTGATAAGGGAAACAGAAGGCGCACACACCCCTCAAAGCCCTATTAACATACAACATCTTGGCTCTAATTGGGAGTAGTAGCTATATTATTGGTAAATTTTTTAGATTACAAGCCTGAAATCATATATCTAACTTTCTTTTACAACCCAAAGAAAAAGTTACAGATCTTTCCTCCATGAGACACTCAAAAACTCTAACCCTAGTGCATAGAAAAGGCATGGAAGAAAAAGAGAGAAAACGCTTAAAGCCTCACAAATATAGTTACAAAAGTCGGATAATCCTAATAGTATGAGATAATTTATATGAATAGTCAACCTCAAAGTCACGTGCCAAACAATCTGGCATCGCATAAATAAGAAAGTAGCTAGGGGCTAGACGAAACACAGCAACGAGCTTAGGCCTGTAAAAATGGTTAGAAGACTAACGAATATACTAAAAACAACAAAGTATCAACATAAGTAAAACTGTAAAATTTGTGAATTAAATACAACAATTATCCAACTAATTCACAAATACAAAGGAAATATAGCATACTGCTGATCCACTTTCTTAATTAATAGTTAAGTACTTAATTTAATATACTCATGTTTGGAGTAAAGTTTTGCAAGTTTTAAACTTGCTAGCAGAAAGAATATTTGTTCTCATATCAGCGGGATTATATACACCTAGCATTTTCTCCAACCCTAAAAACATTATTAGCAATAAAATCCCTAATAAAGTGATATTTCACTTGAATGTGTTAGATCTTTCACGAAAAATAGGATTTTTGCAACGATGAGTTGCATTCTGATTCTAAAACAAAACAATTTCCTACTCTAAGAATTTCAATTCAGTGAGTAAACCTTAAGCCACACAACATTTTTTGCAGCCTTTGTGATTGGAGTGTATTCAGCTTCAGTAGTAGACAATGCAACTAGTGACTAAATCTGAGACGTCCAATTTGGATTTATTTCTAGAAATAGTTATTCCCAAAATCTTTTAGTATGGCCTAGGTCTTTCATATCAAATTCTATTTTAAGTTACTATTTGACAATTTCAATAACATTATAACTAGGACCAGCAACCAATATATCAACATAAAGTAATAGAAACACAGCTTTATCACTCAACAAATCTTTGAAATAAATACAGCTATAAAACTGACTTCTAGCAAACCCATTACTCATCACAAATGAATCAAAACATTTATGCCATTGCCTTGGCTATTGTTTCAAACCATGCAATTTTTTTTAAGCAAGCAAACAAGTTTCTTACCTTATTTATTAACTTTAAAACCTTCAGGTTGTTTTATATAAACAGTTTCATCTAAATCACCATGAAGGCTAAAATTGCTTTAAATCCCAGTCAAAATTAGTAACTGAAGATAGAATTAGTCTAATAGTAGCGTATTTTACCACTAGAGAAAAAAATTCATTATAATCTACACCTTCAACTTGAGTAAAACCCTTAGCTACAAGTTTAGCTTTAAACCTCATAGGTTCAGAACTAGACACACATTCCTTAACCTTATAAATCCACTTACAGTTCATTATTTTCTTTTTTGGTGGAGGTGAAATCAAAATCCATGCTCTATTATGGTGAAGAGATTGCATCTCTTCAACTATAGCCTCTTTCAAGTTTTTAACTTGCTTAAACTTCAGGGCTTTTGAAGCCTTTTATTTAGGCCTATCTCTAGTCAACAAATAACCAAGAGAGGCTAACTGAATAGGGGCAGGCTCATAAAAGATAGTATTCCTATTAGTGGACCTAGGAGTTTGAGGATCAACTTGATCCTTAACAGGTTTTTAACTTAATAGACTCAATTTCTATGTTCTAAGACTCAATAGACTAAACTACCTCAGGAGAGTGTAAATCTATGTGAGTAGTAAAAGTTTCTAGATTAAACTTTTCATTATTCGCCACCTCAGATGATAAATCAAATTCTTTTGTCTCTCTCTTTCTCTCTCTCTCTCTTCTAAAACATGTTAACATGATTGATTCTTTGTCTAACAAGGCATAGAAACTTCATCAAAGATCATCTCGACTTATAATCACCTTGAAACCATGTCCTTCTTTTACCCATAATATGTAACCTTTGACTCCCAAAGGATAACCTAAAAATGCACATTTAATACTCTTACGTTCTAACTTTCTCTCAGACTGATGTGCATAAGCTGCACATCCAAAAATCCTAAGTCTACTAAAATATGGTTTTTTACAAGATCAAACTAGCTCAAGAATTTTAAAGTTCAACCCAGTAAAAGGAGACATATTGACCAAATAAGCAGCAATCATTATAGCTTCACCCCAAAACATATTAGTTAAACTAGAAGAGATTAACATACATATAATTTTATTTAACAAAGTTCTATTCATTCTTTCAACAATATCATTTTGTTGTGGTGTGTGCTTAACAATTTTGCGTTTTTGAATTCCATATGATTTACATAACATATCAAATTTAGAATTATAAAATCCAAGTCCACTATCAGTTCTCAAGGCCTTAACAAACTTGTTAGTCTGATTCTCAACCAAGAGTTTCAATTCTTTAAATATTAAGAAAGAGTCATTTTTAGATTTCAACAGATAAAGCAACACGTTCCTAGAATAGTCATCAATAATTAACATAAAATATTTGTTTCCTGTTTGAGTTTTCACTTTAGTAGGACCCTACAAATCAGCATGCATATAATCAAGAATGGATTTAGCTCTATTAACACTAGAATTAAAACTAGTCTATGTTATTTACCCAAAATATAGTTTTCACATAACTCAAGCGTGTTTATCTTATCTTACGAAGAAATTGTTGTTTATGCAAGTAATAAATGCCTTTTTAACTCATGTGACCTAATATGTTATGTCACAAAACAATATTATCAAAATTTGAACTAACAGAAGCATTACTAGCATGAAAAATAGTTTTACCAAGCAGAATATACAAACCATTATTTTTCATACTTTTCATAACTACAACATAATCTTTAAAAACATACATGAATCCATTTTCAGTTTAAGAGACATACCAGATTCATCAAGCATACTCATCGAGATTAAATTTCTTTTCAAACTAAGAACATGTCTTACCTTTGACATACACATTTGTAAAATAAATGTTGCCAATATCAGTTACTTTGCATGAAACAATATTTCCATTTAAAACTTGATCACCATTAGATACATTATGTGAAACAAAAAAATTCATGTTTGGGCAAATATGATATGAACATCTAGAATCTAAAACTCATACATTACTAGACAAAGTAATAGAAACCATTAACACTTCAGCATTACTCACATCATTTGAAACAACACATACATCACCTGTACTCTGACCATTACATGCTCGTCTTTGTTTCTTTTTCTTAAAATAGTTATGTATCTAATTAGCTTGTTTCTTGCAATAATAGCATTTTCTAAGTCTTACTTTTAATTACTTAACCCTTCATTTTTCATACTAGATTTGAGTTACAACCAACAATATCAACAGTTGAAGTGTCTCGACCATTTTTTATAACATTCTTTACATCTTTATACATCTCAGGCAAAGAATTTAATAAAATCAAAGCATTATATTCATCTGAAAAATCATTATGTTCATTTGAAAAATCTACTTTATAGTTTGCAAGACTCATAAGCAAGCTTTGATTTGATGTTAGCTGAAAAATGGATACGCGCTAGTAGTGCGACTTGCTTCTTCTTTCTAGCTTGTTCGTTTTGGCCTCACTCTTTCATGGGAGAGGAAAGGTCTACTATTGAACATATCAAGATTAGCATCAAGTTCCTTAACACTATCCATATCAAAACTATAAAACTGTTTAAGAAGATAGATATGATCAGACAAAGATTTTTTTATAAACATTTTCCAATTCAATTCACTTATCAATAGCAGTTTTGACTTTACTTGCCCTTCTTAAGACGTTGTTAGAAATGAAGTATAATGGTGTACTCAAGACAATTTCATATGTTTCAATTTTCTTACCATCAGAACTAATAACAGAGAATAAGGTTTCAATGCCTTTAGCCACCTTGACTTGAATTAAAATTGCTTTCATCTTTTTACACCAAAGGAGGAAATCTCCTTTGCCTTTAAGAATCTCAACATCAATTGTAGTAGACATAGTAAAGAATAATAGTATTCGCACATAATATATCAAACAAAAAATTTACAGAGTAATAAGAATTTACAAAAAGGTAATAAGAATCATATAGAAAAGGAAAGCAAAAAATTCACAGAGAATACTATGACTTACTCATAACACAAAAAACAAAAAATGATTTAAACAAATTAACCATATAAAGAAAACAAACCCTATGGAAATCAACAACTGTTATTGAATTTAAAGTGTTTCCATACCGACTAGTACCCTATGACCTTCAAGAATGAAAATTCTAGCTTTTAGAGGCTTGGAAAATCTAAGAACTCCCAAAGTTAAAAGAAAAATAAAAACTAATACTCTTCAGAACAAATCGAAGAAAAAGAAAAGAAAATTTCTTATAAAATGAAAAACTCGGACTCTCCAAGGTATTAACCAGAAGCCCAGGAACAAAAAATCCTAGGTTCTATAGGGTTGGAAACGACTAAACAAACAACAAAATCACATAGATCTACTTCAATCTTTATAGGTCCAAAATATCTTTATCAAATTTGCATAGAGCCTTCTAAGATCAGACATGGAGAACAACAAATAGAATAAGAACAAAAAAACAAACCTAAAGTAATCAAAGGCAAAAACCTGATCTTACCAAAGAACGGTCTTAGAAAAGATCGAAGAAGTCACAAAGAAGTACAAAATCGACAAAAAATGGCACATAAACCATATGAACTTGAAGAGGCTCTGATACCAATTGTTATGATTTTAATACCAAATTGTTGTTCGTAAAAATAAATGAAATGAAAACTAAAAATACACAGAGCTTACGAGGTTCGGCAAAAGCCTACTTCATCGATTGCAGTTGAGAGCAATAACTATATTATTGATAAAGTGTTATAGATTACAAGCCTAAAATTGTACATCTAACTCTCTTCTACGACATTGAGTTCTCTGTGAAACACAGAGGCAACAGAGAAGAAGAAAAGAGATATCGCTAAAAGCCTCACACATAGAGATACACAAGTTGGCTAACCCTAAGAGAATAAGATAATATATATAAACTGTCTGATGCGTGTCGTAAACACCAAAATTATAATACTAAATTTACCAGAACTATAGTAGTGGCAAGTCCAGGTCAAATCCACAGGGACTATATTGAATTCCAATTTAAATTCTTTCCTAGTAAAATACTAAACTAAAAATATAAAAAATGGGGGGTTTTAAATTGCTTGTAAAATATTTTAAATTAAATCAAAACTAGTAAATACTGAAAATAAATAAATAAGAGAAACTCTTGGGATCAGAATAATTCATAAGACTAGTAAACAATTGATCATAGACATAAAAATTCCAATTCTTCATTCAGTTCGGCATAAATAATTGGCACGGCCTAATTATTTATATTTCTCACTAAAATAAACTAATCCAGATACGATCATGAATTAGTTATAAATTCTGAAATTAAATCTAGAATCAACGTGACCNTATATTTCTCACTAAAATAAACTAATCCAGATACGATCATGAATTAGTTATAAATTCTGAAATTAAATCTAGAATCAACGTGACCTGAATTTATCTTAGAGAATAATCAAGAACAAGAGAAAAGCCAATTAAAGACAAACTCTACAAATGTTGTAAAATTTTAATCTAATTTATATTTTTCATAGACAATTAACAGAAACTGAGATCATAACCATTAAAGTCTATTTGCTACTAATTATTAAAAACCCAATACGATTGAGAATTCAATTTAGCAATAATCCAATCTCACATAAAAATAACGGATCCAAATTATAATTATGAGAAATTGAAAATATAAACAATAAACACAGAAGAACATAAACTGAATGATTAAATTGGATAGAAATAAAAATAAGTCTCACAATTGCATAACTAGTTTAGAATTATTCTTACCCAAGAATAGAAGTTTAGAAGCACAAACTTGAGAGAAAAATTCAATTCTAATGGTAAAAATTGTCTAAAAGTCGATTCCCCTCTTACAACAATGACAAAACATATTTATACTAAAATCTAGGGCTAAAACTGATAAAATCGCACAAAAACGATCAAATTCGCACCAACCCAGGCGACTGGCCAGGCTCCTGGGCAATTCACCTGGACTGCACTACCTTACAATCACTTTCCACGTTGAACTTACGTGCCAAACAATCTGAGTCTGCATAAAAACCAAAATGGGCTAGGCGAAACACATCAACAAGCTTGGACCTGCAAAAAAGGTTAGAAGACTAACAAATATACCAAAAACGACATAGTGTCAACATAAATAAAAATTTGTGAATTAAATACAACAAAAACCATGTTTAATCAATAACAGACTTTAGCTTTGTACACGCTGACAGAATTTTTGTAAATTTGAAGGGTAAAATGCAAAAAATTTCATCTTTGGCGAATAAATGGTATTAACCTATAAGAAAAGACATGATATTAGGCAATGCTCTATCCGAATCTATTCCTTTCTTGATGGACAAGGAATCTTTCAATTCTCTAGCACTAACAACCAGGCTAAAGAATATCTTTGAAATGAAAAAGATAGAAAAAAAAAGAAAAAGAGAACCGTACTTTAATACTTTGCATAAGATTACAAAAGCAAAAGCTTAATAAAGCTAGACATTTCAAAAATTGAGAAGGATATATTCATTATAAGGGATCACTGAATGACGTTCAAACAACAACAAAAAAAGAAATAAAAGCTGTATAATTCTTAAGCTCAAAGGAAACTAATTAAATACTATAAGCAACAAAAAAAGAAAAAGTTTTGGTGAACCACAGGAGGAAAACAACATGAGCAGAAACACCAACAATTTCCCTCAAACTCCTCTTCATTGGGGTTTTGGACAGGATTATGAAGCCAACTACAACCCTCGCTCTAATGACTCAAATTATGTGCAACCCAGGTATTCAACATCACAATTCTTTCGAGTCGCACCGGTATGTGTTCGATCTTTTAATCTTTTTTCTTCTTCAGAAATCTAGCAGAAAAAAAAAAAAAAAAATCATGTAGNAAAAAAAAAAAAAAAAAAAAAAAAAAAAAAAAAAAAAAAAAAATCATGTAGCATCTTTGTTATCTGATAATCAGAATTTACATAAGCATTGATTCTCTTTTATGTGGATTAACAGGATATCAGAGGAGGTGGTCTTGGTACGCGGCAAACAAATGAGGATAGGAGGTTACAAATTCCATTTGGGGCAACCAGGTGATTAAAATTTTATTTTTACTTAACCTGTTTGGTGATATGGGTAGCTGGGCAGGGATTTAGAATGCTAATTTTTCTTTACAACATTCTGGTTTTCCATATTATTATTATTATTATTATTATTATATATATATATAAATTCTAAAATATGGATATTTTTGTTTTACTAAAATAAAAACTGTCACTAATAATAGTTATAAGTGATAAATTTAAAATTTACGAATGACAATATTTTTAGATCTATCACTAAAAATATAATTTTTGTGACAATTTTTATTTTAATAAAATAAAAATATTTTTATTGTAGAAATATATATGAAAATCCATTTTCTTTGTAATTAAAATTAGTCAGACATAAACATTCATTTTGCTTTGCATTTTGAATGTGATGTCATATTATTTAATTATTTTTTGATAATAATATTATATCGTTATTAGAATGAAAGAAATAGCTTCTTTATGTAAAATACCATTATTCTTATATGAGAAAATACAACATTACGTAAAGCAATTTGAAAAGTACACAAAATAAAAAATAACAAATCAAAACTAATTTTAAGTACATGGCCGAACTGGGGCAGTAACCCAAATTGGAGTAAATTGAGTTCCCCTGTATAATCAGGAAACCTCTCATCTGTTTTGACCCAATATATGCTAAGTAAATTTTTATTTTTATTTTTTATTTATTTTTCATGTTAAAGTACAAGACTCGATTCTAATTCATCTTTCAATAGTTTGAGCCTATGAGAAAAGTAGGATTGAATTGTGGTTCAATATAGTATTAAATTTGCAAGTCTTTAGTTTAGTACATGTTATTGCAAGTTTTCAAAAATTAATTCATCTTTATTTGTGGGTTTTGTTTCATTGTTTTCAATTATCAATCTTTTATTGTTCATAACTTCATAGTATTATTCAAACTGTTGTGCTAAATTCAAAACCACTCATTTTGGAGAAATTTTCCAAATTTACAGATTTCCTACACCTTCACACACCCCATTTTTCATAATCTTTGATAATGGACGGATAATGGAGGAACCTTACAGGCCTAGACAGACCATACCCGATCATCCCCCTCCAAGAACGATAGACTACATGGACTTACCGATCCATAGACGCTTAGACAGCTCGAGATCGAACCACACTCAGCAACAAAAAGTCCTCGAAAAGCTCAGGAGACACATCTACAATCCTACACGGAGGAGATTCGCAAAGAGGATCAACTTGTACTACAGAGACATGCCTGTGAACGAGAACGAAATCAAAGACGAGGAAGAGGGTAAGAGGTGTGCCATTTGCTTGGAAGACTTTGAGCCGAAACAAGAAGTGATGCTCACTCCATGCAACCACATGTTTCACGAGGAGTGCATTGTTCCTTGGGTTGAAAGCAATGCTCATTGTCCGGTATGTAGGTTTTCTCTCGGCGAGAAAACGAGGGAAAGACAGAGTACTTCCACAGAAAATATGGGAGCCAATCATCAGACAACCGCTGAGGAGCTTATTTCGATAATAAGGGCCATGGAAGGACCTGCTTTCTATATATAAGAAAGGTTGCGATGGAACGTAGGAGAAAGTTTGTAAATAAGGAATAACCGAGACATGAGAAAGCTAGCTAGCCGATAAATTAATATTCAAGCTATATTTGAAGGAAGAACCTATATTTATCAAACACTATATATATTTTTATATGTATAACCCCATATTGAAATAATAGATCTAAATGAAGGCTTTCTTTCTTCCGCTGCATGTTATTTGATAAATTTTCTTAAGTTCTTTCTGGTGTGTAAATTGTTTTTTGAAAAGAAACAGAGATAATGTGCTTTCGAAATTGCTGCAGCTTTTTTTTTTTGGTTCCAAAGATATCTATGATCGTCAGTTCCTGTTTCGTTAGAACAAATAGATTGTTTCCAATCTATAAGAATAAAAAATCATGACTACACCTGTGATTGTGACTATACGTTCTTTGTTACTTTTATGTAGTCTAAGCTAAATATATATATACATACAGTATTCCATGTTCATGATAGATCACAAGGTTTTGTAATTGGTATAATGGAAGAATGGAAAGGGAAGAATGGAAAAGTGGAGGAGTGGAAAATATTGTGGTTGTTTGGAAAATTGGATGGAAATTAACTTTCCATCCAACTATCAAAACAAAATTTTAAACTCGTGTAGCAAGGAACACAGAAGTACTTGAAGCTGTGCATCTTTCCTCCATCACCATCTCCACCAACCTGCCACACCACCTTTATCACACCATTATTGAAGCATATTTCCATCTCCTTCATCACCATCAACCAGCAGTATATTCATCTATTGATAACCATCATTACCACAACAATCCAAGTGTTAAAAAAGATAAAAAGACAAGACAAATAGCTTTGTAGATTCAACAAGGATTTGTTGGCCTTTTCCCTTGCTTTTTTGTTAGTTTTAATCTCTATATTTTAAAAACTAGTGACAACTATTATTGATATAAAGATCTTTCTTGCTGCCATTTTATTATTTTTCATTAATCTTCTTAATGTTTTTAATTTTCAATTCATGTTTATTTTAATTATTTTGATACACTTCTTGTTCAATTTATTTCGTTGGTCTTAAATGTCACATAGTTGTATCTCATTAGGATAAAGAAAAATGACTACTAGCAATAGATTATGATATGGAATCTTTGTATAAAAACCACAAGTATGTGTTAATTGAGCTTTCAAAAGCAAAAAAGACATTGAAAAACAAATGAGTGTTCAAGCATAAGAAAGATAGCAGTAGAAAATAGTTAAACATAAAAACAAAGTAGTTGTCAAAAGTTTTCTTCAAAAGAAAAAAATTGAATTTCACAAGATTTTCTCACTGATAGTGAAGATGACTTCAATTCAGGTTATCCTCAGTTTAGCAGCTAGTCTAAATGTAAAGCTTGAGCAGATGGATGGGAAGATAACATTTCTTCATGGTGATCAACATGAAAATATTTATATAGTGTAGCCAAAAGGTTTTGAGGTTTTAAGAAAAGAAAACCTCATTTGCAAGTTGAAAAAGAGCTTGTACGATCTCAAACAGCTCCAAGGCAATGGTACAAGAAATTTGACTCTTTTATGGTAAGTCAAGGTTACAAGAGAACTGCCGCTGGCTAGTGTATCTATATTCAGAAGTTTTCAGATAAAATCTTCATTGCTTTCCTGCTATATGTTGACAACAAGTCCATCGTCAGACAAGATGCAATAAAGATCAGTCAGCTAAAGAAGGATCCCTCTAAGTCTTTTAATATGAAGGATATAAGACCAACTGAACATATATTGGGAATGTAAATAATCAAAAGCATGAAGAATCAACGGTTATGGATTTCATAGGAGAAATATGTTGAACCAATGATAAAGAGATTCAACATGGATAAATTCAAACCAGTCTTAAAAGGCTATACAAATGTAGATATGGTTGGTGATCTTGATAGTAGAAATTCTACTTCATGTTATCTTACACTTTTGCAAGAAGAGTTGTGCCTTAGCAGTCAAGATTGTAGAACTTTGTTACTTTATTTATGACAGAAGCAAAGTATATTGCTGCAGCAGAGGCTGGCAAGGAAATGTTGTGGTTAAAGCATTTTCTTATGGAATTGGGCATCAACCGAAAGGACTACAAGATACATTATGCTAGTCAAAGTTGTAGGGACTTAAGCAAGAATTCAATGTATTATGCATGAACAAAACACATTGACATTCACTATGATTGGATACACAAGATAATAGAGCAGCGTCTAATAAGACTAGTGAAATTTCACACAAAGGAGAGGCTAGCAAACATGTTCGCGAAAGCCATTACGCAAGAGAAGCTGAAGCTGTACAGAGACATAGCTTGAATGGATGGAAAATGACCTTCATTTTTTAATGTTGCTGGAGAGGAAAAATTGTGAGGTCCAACAAAATCCAAGCCAAGGCCCACGTCTTGCTACCCAAGTAGAGTTGAGTGCAAGTCAAGAAACTTGCTGACCAAGTAAAGGTTTATTCTTGGTAACTTCTTGGTCTGCAGGCAAAGTTTTGTATATTTACTTACTGATATTGTCCTCCCTTTATATCTACATAAATAAGGCCTAGATTCTCATGCACGATAGATGGTTAATGACATTATTGTGAGAGACCAAGAAGTTTAGAGAATCCTGAGAGATTGAGAGGAGTCCCCATAATAAAAGAGTCCAAATGAGAGAAGTTTGTGTTTGTATTCTGTTTTCAAGCGAGAAATTAGAATTCTTTTTTTTTCTTACTATTTCATTCTCTTTAGTGGTCAGAGAACCACAACATTTCATTAGTGACAAAGAAATTATACAAACTAGTGCTGCGATTCGTAAAATGAAGTATTAGCTATCAAATTTCTCTCTCCTACTAATTTTTCACTGTAAACTAGCTAGTTCATTTGATGATCCAAAAGATTTCCATAGTATTCCATCATCTTCGTCTAACATGACAAGATTCCCTTATCTTGGTCAAGTTTAAGCCTACAACAGATTTAACAGCAGAAATTGTAGACCAAGTTGTAGTTTTGTCCGTCTTTTAAGACCAACTAGATGTTGTGAGCTCCAAAATAGCTTCCATTTTTTATAGAAAAAAACAAAAAGGGAATGCTCATATAATGGTTAAATTTTATGAGCAATACCATTCTTCTTCTTTTTTTGCAAAGCTACTGGGGATGACAGGACCCGCCCCGGAAATTCCTCCAGAATAACCGGAGAGGCCCCGCCTGAGGAAGATTCCACCAGAACCCCTCGGGGTAACCGACAGAATCCTCCTCCAAAAGGGGATAATAATCAAATAAACAAATAAACAATAATGGGACGAATAGTAAATAAGATATGAACGAAAAGTAGATAAAATAAGCACCACAATAAATCAACGAGTCATAATGAATAAATAAGAAACAATGTATGAAGTAGGTGGGAATGACAGAGCCACTAAGAGTGATAGACAAAAATATAAGTAATACAAATCCAACATGAACAGAATAAGATCAGAGTCTAATACATAAGAAGAAGTAATAAGAGGATGCGATGTTGATGCGAAATGCCGATGGTAGTCCACGGGAACCTGCAACTAGGACCTAGGGAACGAAGTAAAAATAACAAAACGTGAGATATAAATATCTCCATGAGTGCTCCTAGATAACTACAAAATACAATCTCAACCGTTAAATCCTTTACACTCAAACCTCACGTCACTCAGTTGAAAGGTTCCCCGTTTTGAAAATCATTTCGCAAAACCCTCGGTTTACCCCAAATCATTAAATCAATAAAAACAATTTAGGGGCGAAAACGTAATTTAAAACAATTATCGAAATCACGTACCAAACACTAAAAAAACGTAAATGAAATCCATAATAATTAATTGATGGTCAAACACAATTTCATAAACGATCAAGCAAATGGGTCAAAATCTGAAACCAAAGGCCATAGGCCACAATCCATAAAATCAA
>QANX01002268.1:201819-228148 GCA_003254975.1 Ochetophila trinervis | reverse complement strand
TGTCAAGTATATAATAAGTGAATTTCATTTTGATCTTTAACTTGTATCTAAATTGAGAGAGAGAGAGAGAGAAATTCAGGAAAGAAAGGACTAACATTAGTTGTCGGGATGGTGGTGATGAGGATGGTATTATCAAACACCATATTTGTGATACCTATAGTGTGTGCTGATAACGACGTCGCGAAAGAGGTTTTCTATTTGGAAAATATTTCTGATCCTAAATATGATCATTCTTCATCTGATATTTTGTTTAAACGAAGATGGCTAAGCCAGTTGGGAGTAGAATGGAGAATGATATATGGTCGTTTTAAATTATGCGAAATACAGGCAATTTTATCTTGTGTAGATGCCCCTTCATTTATGACGTATCATTGTAAACAAACTAAATTTAGACACTGCCTAATTAAAAACCGTCTCTATGGTTGATCCATTTTGCTCTTTGCTTATAAGGTTATTTAGACCTATATATATATATATATATATATATATATATGTTGCTATTTTCTTCGATCTCCTTGCCACTTATTATTTTACATTAATTGCAAGCTTTAGTTGATTTTCTTTATTTAATAATTATATTATACAAGTTCATATTTGAAGTTAAATCTACAAAGTGCGAAGTTAATTAGTCATTTATAATCACATATTGTGATATATATATATACATATTGATACTAGTTATTTGATAGATTATATATATTTTGATGTATATTTTGAATTTCTTTTATATAAATATTTTACGAAGTACGATAATAATTCATCAGAAAGTTTAAAGGAAAAAACACAAAAAGTATGAATTAAAATTTCACTGGAGAAAAAAAGTATGATACAACAAAAAAAAGTTGAATTGATGCAAATGCCCCACTCAGGTTCTACCTTTCATTTTTTCGTCTCACTTTTCTTTGCAACAACAGTAAACTTCGAAATCACATTTGTATAATCAAGTCAAAAATAAAATAAAAATTGAGAACAAAAAAGAACGAGAGCCGTCTTGCATGGCCTCGAGCTAAAGACTCGTTTCACTATTAAAACAAGAGGAAGGTAGAGAGACTTTGATCTTTGCCATATAAAAAGACTCGTTGCTCTATTTAAAACAAAATAAAAGTGGAAAGGCTTTAACTGCTGTCATTTGTGACCATTGCCATACTCTTAAAACCCCTTATTATTGTCATATCCTGGTTGAAACACCACAAAAACAATAAAACACTTGAAACATGGACAACAACCTTGCCTCCAACTCTCCTTTATATATAGAATAGATATAGTCACCATTTAAATGTTCGATATATTTATAGTTAAGAATATATATATATATATATATATGATGAAAATATATGAGGGATCCCTAGTAGAAGAGTGCCAGCCTGATTATATTTATAGAGAAATACTAGGTTTAACTTGTGCAGCCTCAAATAGCTGACTTAGCATGCGACACATGTTGACGGTTTGGATCAACAATCGGTTCTTAAGCATATATAAGCGTGTCACTTTTAAATTATGAAAAATTTAAAAGAAAATAAAGTAAAAATAATACGCAAATCTAATTTCTAACAAAGGATTGTACCTACAAATATGGATTTAATTTCCAATGAGTTTTTTTATTTTTTTAAAAAATAAAAGAACTTTACAAATAAAATTCGAATGAAATAACAATGAAAAGATTGAACAAAATAAAAATCTAAAAATTTTGAAAGCTTAAAAAATTCTGGAAACTTTAAAGCTTGAATGATGATTTATGCTGAGTAAATATGTTTTTTTTTTTTTTTTTTTTGTCTATGAAGAAAAGTGTGTGTGCAGAGATCGTGAAATTTGATTCTGATCCCTTTATATAGCCTCTCATAATATTCAATTCCAGTAGAAATAAAGCTCTTAATATGTGCAATCTCACTTCAAATATGATTCTTATCTGAAAAATAATGAACTATAGTAAAAGCCCAATAAAATTATACTTTTATTCCAATTCAAATTGTTCCAATAATATTCGTTGTTCAAACATTCATCAAAATCAACATACTCATGACAACTAAAACCATGCATCCAACTTCCATTTGGCCCAACAAAAATCATTTGTCAAACATTAGGCCTAACAAAATAAAAACGCTGTTCCCAAATACTATCAAGACCAACAAACTCCATTGTCTCACTTTTAGGCCTATTGTTTCCAAAATCTTTGTCCCAACATAATCAGGCCTAACAATTATCTCAAAGTGTTGTCCCAACATAATCAAGTCTAACAAAATCGCATTCTTCTAGCTTACTCGGGACCAACAAAAACTATTTCTTCTAAAATAATATTCCTCCATCTACTAGGCCTAACATTTCATCACAAGGCCAACAACTTTTTATGGCTCAAACATTGCCCTCTCAATTTTCTTTTTTAAAGAATGTAAAAAGTGAAAATTGAACAAATTACACCCATTCTTCCATACTCTAGGCTGATCACTTTTAAAAATAAACACTTAGTCTCCCATTTTTTTATAATTTTTAGCCAACATTGTTACCCATATTAAAATTCCAATCGCCCATCCACTTAATCTTATTTGACCATTCACCATTAATTTCTATTCGACCAAATAGCTTTTAGTCTCCAATGAACTTTCATTCAGCCATATGCAATTAAACCCATATGTATCTCATTTCCACATTCGGCCAAGACTATATGTACATATATATAAATATTCATATGGCAAAGCAAAACATCCATTACTTCCCAAACTAATAAACATTATACTCGGCCAAAAACTTTAGACCTAATGAACTTCCAATTTGTTCGGCCATAACAATCTATTCTACCAACAATAATATAAAAATCTACGTTGACAAAATTTTCATTAGAATTTTAATTAATCCAAAAACTTCAAAAACAATAGCTGAAACTTTAGTTTTTCTTCCAATTTTAACTTATGCTTGAATTCTTTTGTAAATCTCACTTATCTAACTTTTGGAATTCTTCTTGTAGATCATGCCTCCCAAAACTCTCCAAACATCCAAAGATGCTAAACAATTGAATATTATTTTGAAGCCCAATCAACTTAGATCATTTACAGATAATATGGCGGCCACAATCTACTGACCTGTTGACAATTTGGTTTTGATCACCAAGTACGAAATCAAAAGAGATTGCTTTCTTGGTCTAAAATTTATAAATACCATCACAAAAGAAGTTCAAGATGCCTACAGGTCCTACAAAAGCCAAAATCTTGAGCTTCTCCCTTTCAACTCAAAAGACAAGTTAAGCTGGACCGAATCAAATAGCTCCAAGCGTTTACGATGGCCTCTTCATCCTTTTAATGGGTATCTTAGAAAGACTTGAGCGCTACTATGGTGAAGCTTGGAAACCAACAGGGATGCTCTTGAACTTTCTTATTACAATTTTCCATGTGACAAAGCTCTCATTACCGATGCCCTATGTTTTTGGTTAACCCACACCAATACCTTCAACTTCATATTCGAGATGATGACTACATTCCTCATTGATTTGGTTGTTCTCATTTGCATTAAGCCCAATGGTCCACTTGTCTGCCATTCTACTTAATCTTCCCAACAACATCTCACTCAATACTTCACTCATAAAAAGTGAATCATCCTATGGAGCCCATTTTGTCATTCATAAAGGCAAGGACGACACTACTCATGATATTCAAAAAAATATGATTTTTTCCTCATATGGTTTTGCAAGTTTATCTTATGTGTTGCTTCCAACAAAATAACTACGGAGTTTGTCACATTGCCGATTCACTTGTTGTAGGTCGACCAATTGCACTTGGTCCCATTGTTCTCGGCCATCTCTATAGTTGCATCACTATGATAGTGAAAACAATGTCTCCTAAGTATCCTCGACCAATATGGATACTTCAGCTTTGGCTCCCAAGCTTACTTTATTGTGTTATCCCCATCTATTCAAATTCTACATCACAAGAATCTTGGCATATCAATCATCAAGACCAGAATCTTTGAGCATTCTGCAAGATTGACAATGTCTCCTAAGTATCCTCGACCAATATGTATACTTCAATTTTGGCTCCCAAGCTTACTTTATTGTGTTTGCCCCATCTATTCAAATTCTACCTCACAAGAATCTTAGCTTATCAATCATCAAGGCCAAAATCTTTGAGCATTCTACAAGATTGTTTCGATTTCTTCTTCTCAACTTGAAATATGACCCAACTTGCTTTTTCAAGATACTTGATCATCCTAAACGTTGTGACATCCTAAAATCAAAGATTGAGAACTCAAAGAATTATAATGCTAGTGTCCCAACCTAGTGGCGCGGCAATTTGGACTTTTCCAAGCAATTCATGTTCTTCATGTTGAATCTCTTAATGGGTGCTCATTGTCCTGGAACACCATTTCTTTCGAGAATTACAATAAATCATCCGGAAATTTGACAACAAAGAATTCTCATTTTTCTTGCATAAATTTTCATCGCACCCATTTTTTGACTAATGATTTTGAACATTGGTGGACCACTAAGTCATGCACTATTTTCATGGACACCACAGGAAATGTAGCCAATGAAATTTTAAAACATGGAGTCCCAACCACTAAGGCTCACGAAGGTCCAAAATTCACTAGTGCATCGAACAACCTTCAAATTAAATCATCCAAGAAAAGTATAAAACTTGAACTTCAAACTTTACTAATACTCTACCACATATCTTGAATACTAACTTTCCAATTGTATGCGTTGCAAGCATGTCTAATGTTGGTCCATGCTTCAAAGAAAACAAAGTCTAATACTCGGATCAAATCCATTTTGTAAAATTTTAGACTCATCATCTCATTTCTCTACTTTAACAACTTCTTACTTTGTTCTTTTTTTAAGTTATAGAAAAAAAAAATCCCGTGCTACAAAGCTCAATAATTATATACTTCTGCACGTGAATCTCAAAGTGACCAAATATAACGAGGTTCATTCTGAGAACAAAAATTTGGAAAAAAAAAAACTTGGAGGAACACATGGATAAACACTTAGACAATGGAGCATCAAATGAGGGCTTGGAAGATCAAATCATACATAAGCATGCTTCAAATGATAATTTTGTTCCACTACTATGCTTTTCAATCAAGACAATTATAAACTTATCATTCTTCCTAACAGGTATCTTGAAGCCAATAGAGTCATTTTCTCATCAAGACCTACCATCTTCTTTTTGGGTAATTTATTTCTTCCAAAATCTTTCAACATTACACACATAAATTCTAATAACAAATATATGCCAGGTCAAGTATGCTGATATTCTAGGTTTGCATGAACCATCAAACAAGTCCTATTATCACTTAATCCTCAAGCTAATAATATCACCAAGGTTAAATTCAATGTTATTTTTAAACATGCAAACTTACACAAGACTTTTGGCCCAACAAAAATACTAATTTCAGTATACTTTTCTATCATTTTTAGAAACTTTCTTCAGACATGGACGATTGTGACTTTCTTATGGACAAATTGATCAAGTTAAACTTGGCACAGTCCATGTGCTCACTTTTTAGCATTTAGGGCGGACTTGCAATGACCTGCGTTTATCTATTGGCAAACCATAAGAAGTGGAACACCTCAGAACTAGTCCAAAGTTTCTTGATTGTGTATCACATTGTAAATGCATATATTTCTCAGTTCTCAAGTTATCCTGAAAATTATTATTAGACCCTATTTTGACAGGTGTTTCTAAACATATATGGCTTTTTTATTTATTTTCTAGATTTACATACTTGGATAACTATAGCTTGGCTACATGCATGTGTTCTAGCTTATCATGTGGGGTACTGTGACTCCCTAAAATGCTACCAACTTTACCAACCATTCCAATGTTACTGGTCAACATTCTTTTCACAACCGAAGAAGATGATTTTTCAGCCAAAAAAGTGCAACAAGCCAAAAACTTCATCAATAGCCTTTATGATAATAAACTTGAGACCATTCTACAAGATGAGACTCAGACAATGTTGATCCAATCACTTAGAGTTCTCCTCGACGACACATACTCTTCGATAAGATTTGGCATCAATTTTTTGATTTCCATGAATTCTCAGGTTGTGACACTCTTAATTGCTTCTCGGCCCAACAAGAAATTAAAAGAGTTTAATAGCTAACTGCCTCGCTCTCAAGCATTCAGGACAAGCTAAAAAGCTTGATCTTCGAGATCTATTTGAAGAAAGAAAAATCGGCCATGATGAATAAAGAAATAAATATATAATAATAAATAATTGGCACCTCTCAAACACTAGGCTGACCACTTTGGTTTTTTTTTTTTTTGGCCCTAGCACCTTGATGGTATGCAATTTATATATATTTTATATACCTTAATACTTGATTTGAGCATGTTTTATTCACTTAAAATGGATTAATTTATATTTTTCTATGTTTTAGGTGGATTTGAGCTTAAAGTGATGAAAAATGAAGAAACAGTGGCAAAATCATAATTAAACAGAAAAACTGAAGAAGCAGTGGCAAAACCGTAATTAACTGGACGTTGGCAGCAAGGCAGTGCAGCCCAGGTGTAGTGCCTAGGCGCCTGGATGGGGGCGAAGTTGGTCCGTTTAGGTACGTTTTTGTGTGTTTTGTAGCCCTAGGTTTTTAGTTTAAATAGGTTTAAGTTATCCTGTAATAGGAGAGCCGTTTTGAGAGAAAAAACAGAAAAGAAAAGAGATTTCTAACAATTATGAGTAGCTAAATCTCTCTCTTGGGAAAGAGTATTGTTCATTGCTAAAGTATAAGGTGTGAGACATTGTTTATAAGTTTTAATTCAATTATAATTATTCAATTTGTGTTCTTCCAATTTATTTGTTTATTATTCAATTCTCTTTGATTATAATTTGGATCCGTTATAATTATTTGTAGATTGGGTATTTGCTAATTAGGAATTCAATCGTATTGAATGTTCTATGTTTAGTATCACTTTGATTTTAATAATTGCATGCTAAGCTTTTATTAATTTCTTAGGAGAATGCATAATAGATTAAAGTTTTACAACGTTTGTAGAACTTGTTTATTGTTGGTTGCTATTGTTCTTAATGCTGTTCTGATTTGATTTAGATCACGTTGGTTTAGATATTTCAGGATTAGGATTAATTTATGATCGTATCTGAATTAATTAATTGTAAGAGTTTGAATAAAATTGGCCGTGCTATTTTATTCAATCCAACATTGAATGATTATTTTTGGATATATTTGTCTGTGATCACCTGTTCTTTAGTAATTGAAGATACTCTGACCCAAGGTTTTCTCCTATTGTTATTTTCGGTATTTATTAAATTGTTTTCTTTAATAATTGAACTTTCCAACATAAAATCCCCCTTTTGTCTTTTTAATTTTACTTTAATTGGAATAGATCAAATTGATTATCAGTCTCTGTGGGATCGACCTGAACTTGTTGCTACTACAGTAGTGTTTAAATTCAGTAATTAATTTTGGTGTTTACGACACGCATCACACCTACTAGTCCAACCTTGGTTGATGATAGGCATAAAATGTTACTGTTTTTATGCTACTTTTTATATTTAATTTTAGCTAGTTTATTATTAATTGCTAATGAAAAGTACTTAATTACTGTATTTTTCTATTTTCAATAAAAGAAAAACTAAAGCTAGAATTACTATATTTCTGCGCAATATTTACTGAGAAAATCATATCTGGAGCTACACTTTGAGGTTTTGTGCGATTCTAGTTGAAAATTATTCCTGATTCACTAGGCTTCAATTCTGTAAAGTTTCATTGAAATTGGTTTGGCCAATCAGTGCCAGTTTGATTTACAAAATTAATATTTCCAACAGTTACGGCAGATTTACACCATCTCGGGAAAATTAGAATTTGAGTGTCTTTCCGATGTCAAATCTATGAAAACAAGATATTACTGAAAAGCTAATACATAGACCTTAGTTTTAAAACCAGAATCAATGAATTCTGAGTACATTTGGTCACCCAAAAAGTATTTGGAATCTGTCTGGTGGTCATTGGTAAAAGAAAAGTATTTTGGCTTACTAGGATGATATTGATGATTGGACTGCCATGTCATCACACTCCAGCCATGTGTACAAAATTTTCCATATCATATGCCACATGGGAGGTCAGATTATTCTAATTATACTAATTAGAATAATATTTAGAATAAAAGAAATTATAGTTAAATACAAATTTGATTCCTAAGGAGATAAGGAATGCTTCCTTAAATCTAGTGTGAACATGAGACACAAAATACACTTGTACCCTTGAGGTGGCCGGCCATAGTAGGGAATTTATGGAGTTTGAGATCATGTATACATATTATCTCCTATATTCTCTAGGTTTTAGAGGGACTCTAGGGTTAAACCTCTCCTAAACATTTTCTATAAATATCATGCAACACAAGAGACATTGACACAATTCACCACCAGCCCTCACGGCTACAGCTTTCACAACCTTCTCACAGCCGCAGCTCTCTCTTTTTCCCTTTCTCCCCATTCTCACGGAAACAGCAGTTTCCTTAGGTTTTATGTTCAGTTTTTAAGAGTTTTTACATAGAAAAGTTGTGATACACAAAGCAAAGTTCAAGGGAGAATTTGGCCAGCCTTGGAGGAATCAACCTTGTGACTTTGATCATAGTTTGGAGAAGCCAAGATGAGAAGATTAAAGAACAAATTCCAATAGCCATCAACTTTGGATTTGATATCTTTACTCTTATTCTCTTTGTTATTTAATTTATGTTGTCTTTTAATTATTTGATGGATAAAAGATCATGTGTAGCTAATTTTCTATAAGGATTATGATGTAACTCTATTATGACTATTTAGTGTTTAATGCATATTTAAGTTTGATTCATGTTTAAGGTTAATATTTCATTTAGTTCTTAATGCTTCCATGAAAAGGTGGATTGATTTAGTATTTATATTGACTTAGGAATAAGGGATATAAATATGGATGGAAAATAAAATACATGGTTATAGGAATATTGCATGCCTCAGTGACAACTTTGGCAAGAACATATTGTGTTTGCATGTCTTAGGGCTTAAATTTCAGTATTTGGATTGGGGATAATTAAATACCTTATGCTTGCTAGATTAGAATGCATTGAGGAATCAACTTCTAGTCACTTATGGTCAAAGGGGGGTTAACCTATGAATCTAAAATGCATTAGGGCTAAATAGGAGTAATAGTGGTGAAATCATAATCCTTATTTTCTTAAAACCTTCGGAATATTTACTTGCTGCCTTCTTTAATTTTATTATTGCTTTGCTTTAATTCATGCTTTGTTACTCAGCAACAAACTTTCAAACAACTCTCTTTACTTTTGTTAAGTTTAATTTACAATTGATTTAAATTTACTACTAGAGACATTATTCCTTGTGGGATCGATATCAATTTTCTTTTTAAAATGAATCTACTTTATTACTTGTTGATTCTTGTACTTGCGAGTTAATCTAAAATATACCAGGCTAACTTTTTCAATAATCTCCCAACTAGTGTGATCATTTTTTTTTTCAAGAAATGGCTATTGATGTGATCCAAATGTCGTAGGCCGTCAATATATTGTAGCTGATATACTATTTTCCAAGATTTTGTAAACTAAATATGCTCATTCCTAATTAGGTGACCATTTCACATATTTTGGATCTTAGAACCAACACAAGAAAAACTTTTCACAATATATTGTAACTTCGGGACTATATTCATTTGAACTTGAAGATAGTCTAAGGCTGCGAGTCTCATTTTATCTAACTTTTCTACTTCTTGTGACATAGCTAGAGCATAATCTTCAAGGGTAAGGTTATGATGTTGAGCTACCCTTAATGACTTGACTGTCACCTCCATGGGGATAATTGCATCATGACAATAGATAAAGGAGAAAGGGGCAGTTCCAGCTTCTGACCTTTTAAGACATCCTATAGGCCCACAATGTTTCAGCAAAAATGTTGTGCCAATTTGTAAAATTATCATCAATCATCTTTTCTAAAATTTCTTTCAAAATCTTATAAATTGGTTCAGCCTGATTGTTAGCCTGAGATTAAGTAGAATGAGATAAAGAGAAGACATATTCCTTTGCAAATTATTTCACCGAGTCTCCCATAAACACAGTCTTTGATCAGCAGTTATAAATTCTAGAAGGTTGAATCTATGAATTATGTCTTCTTTTATAAATTTGATAGCATCGGCCTGACCTACTACTTTCATAGGCCATGCTTCCACCCACTTAGTAAAATAATTGGTTGCTACAATGATGAAAGCGTGTTGTTTAGATGAAGAAAGATAAATTTTGTCAATTAAATCAATGGTCCAACCACGAAATAGTTGTGACTTAATAATAGGGTTAAATGGAACAGCCTAAACATGTTGTGCCATATCATGCTTCTGACAAGCAAAACAACCTTTGGGTAAGTTATACAATTTTTCTAAATAGTTGGTCAATATAAACTATGTCATCGAATCAACCATCTCATCTTCACCCCCAGCCTGATGGGCTCCACAAATTCGTTCATGGACTTTGACCATTACCAACATAGCATTATTGCACCCAAACACTTAAGTAGTAAATCATTTTGGCCCTTTTTATATAATTCCTTATCATAAGGAACATAATTCATCGCTCTAAGCCGAGTCTCTTTATCACTATTCTCATTTGGATCATTACATATTTAATTGAAAGGTATCTCCAATCTTTTCCCTCTACTTAATACAAAAAATATCTTCAGGCATGCATTTTTTCAAAAAAAGAAGAAAGATATTGTTTCTTTGAGTTCTCCTGCAATGTGTACACTTGAAGCTATTTGGGCAATCTCATTGGCCTCAGCATTTAACTCCTTTCGTATATGATGAAGGACTACATCATCGAAACTTCTAAGAAGTTGATCGGCCACTGCATAATATAGGACTAATGAAAAACTCAAGTGTTGATATTCCCTGGACAATTGTTTCAACACTAAGAGAGAATATCCAATAATCTCAACATTAGACACCCCCATCTCTTTTAAATTTTCTAGGCTGATGAGTAGAGCTTCATACTCAACCTAGTTATTAGAACACTCAAAATCCTATTGGAATGAAAATTAAGTCTTACATCCTTTAGGAGATTCTAACATGACTCCCACCCAGGCCAAATTGTGAGTACTTGACCCATTAAACCTAACTTCCATGGTACAAGAGATATACAAGCTACTTCCATTAAGTCATGTTCATCTTCTATCTTACGACATGTATGATTGACTAAAAAATCAGCTAAAGCCTTACATTTCATGGCTTTTTGTGCCACATACTGAAGTGAAAACTCATAAAGATCGATAGTCCACTTTTCAATTCTTCCTTCTAATATTGGCCTAGAAAGCATATACTTAATAAAATCGGTCTTAAAAACAATGAGCATTAATGTTGGTAGCATGTAGTGTCTTAACTTTGTAGCTGCGAAGTACAATGCTAAGCATAACTTCTTGATAGGTGAATATTTTAACTCGTTGGCCATCGTAAAAACCCGACTTAGGTAATAAATAGCTTGTTTTTTTACTTCTTCATTATCTTGGGTCAACAAGCTCCCAATTGATACTTTTGCAGCTGAAATATATAACTTGAGTGGTGCATTCTTCCTTTAGAGGCATTAGAATTAGAGGCTTGGTTAGATAATCTTTGATCCGGTCAGATTCTTGGTGACAATCTACCCACTTGAACTTTTCTTCACCGTTCAGCTTTTGTAAGGCCAAAAAAGGTTGGATCTTCCTAGATGTATTAGATATAAATCTTCTCAAAAAATTAATTTTTCCAATAAGACTTTGAAGCTTTTTCTTGTCTTTAAAGGGTGCCTCTATAGTTGCTCAAACTTTATTCTTATCAACTTCAATTTTTTTGTGATGAACCAAGAATCCCATAAATTTTCCAATCAAAACCCAAAAGCATACTTTTGTGAATTCATCTTCAACTGGTATGTCCTTATATCCTTTCAAAAGCTTCCCTAAGATCAATCACATTCTTTGACCATCCATAAGTCTTAATCATCATGTCACCTATATAAACCTCCACTTCATGACTTATCAAATCATAAAATATGGCATTCATGGCTCGCTGATATGTTGTTCCGACATTCGTCAAGCCAAATGACATAACCACCCACTCAAAAGTTCCAATTGCCCTCAGAAAATTTTAACGCATTTTTACAAACGTCTTCTTCAACAATAAAATTTTGCTTATATCTAGATGTCCATCCATGAATGAAAGAACTTCATGATTGATCGCACTATCTATAAGTAAATCGACCATATGCATTGGATATTCATCTTTACGATCCTTGAAATCAATATGTACTCGCATATTTCATTCTTCTTGGTTATGGAAACAACAATGGAGATATATTCTACAAACCTGGCCATTTTGACGAGTCCGGGCTCGATCATTCTTTCAACTTCTTTTTTTACCTTAAAAGTGACTTCTGCCGACATCCTTCTCGGAGTTATTTAAACAGCCTAAACCCTTCATTCATAGGAAAATGATGCTCCACAAGTGATACGGGCATCATAGTGCCATATTCTACCATTGGAGCAAAAGATGATGTTTTAAGCATGATGTCCAAGCAAGGAATGAATGTGGTAATGCTGCTCGGGAGTTGCAAAGACGAAACGACATCATTTTAGCTATTTTCGGATTACAATGGCAGTTTCGTAATTTAGCTATTTTAGGATTATAATGGCAGTTTCGTAATTATTGCTATTTCCAGATTATAATGGCAGTTTTGTAATTATTTCTATTTTCAGATTATTTTTATTTAGGGTTAGTTTTAAGCCTTACGATTACTTTCCTAATTATTTTATGGTCTAGATTGATTCTTAACCTAACCCTAATCTCTATATAAAGAGGAGGTTACTAGTTTGTAAAAAAACAACTTTGATTATTGATTATTAAGAATCTATTCTTGTTTTCAACAAGACTTGTGTGTTCCAAGAGAGGATAGTTCTTCTTCTACTTGTTGCGTTTGGGAATTGATCTTCTTATCAAAGGTATTTACTTTGTGGCGAATTTCAATTTCATTCTTTGCCTTCTAATTAGTGTTGCTAGATACAATTGTTATCTAGAGGTGCTATAGGGCGGGTTTTTACCTAGGGTTTGTTCCATATCATTTTGTGTGTTGGGATTACAGTTTCTTTAAGCTTGGGGTTCCGCATCATTATGCCTCATAAAAGTGTTTGGATCATGTGGATACTTGAATCGATCTTCATCAATTATTCTCTTCACAAGTCCAAGCATTCCCGCTTTGATCTTCTTAGCTCGAGAACTCCCTCCTCAAAAAGATTCGTCCTCGAATTTGCATCCATGTCAAAAGGAGAAAGATCAGCAACATTGAATGATGCGGACACATTATACTCACCTGGAAGATCAATCTTGTATGCATTGTCATTGATCCTCTCGAGAACTTGAAAAGGTCCATCAAGTTTTCTATGGAGGCTTGGCATTTCACAAACTCCAAGCAAAATAATCTTTGAATTCTTTAAGTAACCCAATAATTTTGGCTCTAAGGTCTGGTTCCAATAAATTATTCACAAAAGTTGGCCTAGGATCTTCCTCCATTCCTAAGTTAACATCGACAAATGGATCCTAAACTTCAGCCTTAAAGTCATCCAACTTTGATGCGTGCATAACAAAGATCTTTAAATTCCATTTTTTATTTATTTTCAAAATCAACTTTCATGATACATTTGGCCCATCTTATGGCCCAATCTTTTTCTACCTTTTCTTCAACCAAATAAGCCACTAACTTTCGAATGGTAGCTTGAACTGCTTCCATCTTTACTTCCTCTTTGGACTCGATGATCATTGATATCATTTATCTTTAGTTTGGACATTTATATGGCCATAGGTCGAGCCATGTCCTCATAAACTTCTTCTACTATCATCTTCAATTGTTGTGGATTCTTCAAGGTCGTAATTCCCATAGGTCAGCCAAACTTGTTATTCCCACAAAATTGAATTAGGTCAATATCATCTTTATAATATCTAGCCTCAATTGCATTGACAGTAACTAAGAAAAGTCTATTGTCAGCCTTTACCATCTAAACTTCATCTCCGTTCCAAAACCATAATGCCTGATGTAGAGATGAAAGAACACATAGGTTTGCATGTATCATATCTCGTTCTAGCAAAGCATTGTATAGGACTTAGACTCAACCACAAAGAATGCAACCATAATTACCTTGCCTCCAACAGTGAGTTTGATAAGAAGAACCTCTTTAGCCTTAGTTGTTCTACTAACAAAATTACTCATTGTAACTTCGATATGGATAAGGTTTTGATCAGCCTTATTCAACTTTGGAAGTATAGCGGCTGCAAGATATTCATTGAGGCCCCATTATCAATTATGATTATTCACCGATTCCATCAAAATGAGAAAATATGTAAAGTGGCTTACGATGTTGGGTCATCTTTTTAGCCAATTTCTCAACTATAATATTCTTGGATCATCCCTGGACCACCTCTAACTTTGATGCTCTATTTTTACTATGATCTGAAGATTGTTGCCCCCAACCTCAGTTACATTCTCTTCCATTACATTTGGTTGGTTGGGACAAGCTTCAAAAAACCGTGGAAGAACAAATGTCATGTTGCATTCTACTCGATCTAAAGACCTAAACTTAACAATCAACATTTTGTTCATTGAAGTCACAACGAAATTGTCTTCATCCATTTGGTCAATTTTAACATCTCTATCGTCCTTAGTTATCTCTACATTAATTATCCTCTTTTTGGGTTGCCACTCCATCTTCTTCCTACTAGAAGATTCATCTGTCTTCACTATATATGGCCGTCTTGGGATGAACCTTTTATTCATCCTTGATCTCATGCTTGCACCTTGCACACAAAGGCTTAGAATTTATTCTACCTTTTCACATAAAATATTTTTGACTTTCTTAGCCTTATACTCTTTCTTACAACATTTTTCGGGTGATGTTTGTCCTAATTCCACTTTGGTCCGAAGTTGAGCCAACTTTGAAATATCTACCGCTGTCATATTCACCGTGGCTGTTAGAAACTAATCACCATTCACACCCATTCGTTCATTACCTTTCTCAAAGAACTTCATCATCCCTTTCTCAATTAGTCCTTGAATAACATTGCACAACAACACACAATTGATAGTTGAATGACTCCATCCATTATGCCATTTGCAATAAGACTTATTCCAAATTTTTTTAACCAATGGGATAACATGTCCCTCACGTAGCAGAATCACCTTGTCGGCCAACAAAATAAAAAATTTGGTCAGCTTTAGAATTATCAAAAGAATAGTTTTTCTCAGTCTTAAACCTATTCCTCTTTAAGTCAAACGTCAATTTAGAAACACTTTAAGCTTTTATTGGCATGACCAAAGCTTTGCCAGTATATGGCCTAGTGGCCACAACATCAGTCGCATTCTCTTCGGTTGTTTCTTCTTTACCCACATGATCTTCCATATTGATCCTATGGACTCCATTATTGGGATCCCTATAGTAAGAACTCCTAAAATAATTCTTTTTTTGGTATTCTTCTTTCAAATTTTCTTCATACTTGGTTGCCTGAGATACTCAAAAAGATCTCTAAACTCCATGCTTAAAATTTCTTCTTAAGTTTGAAGTTAAGACCACTCTAAGCTATTTTAAAAAAAATCATGTCCAGGAATACCAAGATGAAATCTATTCCTTGCTCTTTCAATCGAGCAACAAAATCTTTGACCGACTCACCCTCCATTTGTACAAACGAGAAAGATCGACCAGAGAAACTTTTTGTTCAATGTTATTAAATTGCTCATGAAACTTTTTTTTTCCATCTCTTGTCAAGAGATCTATTTTAAGGTTGATGTACTTGGAAAAGGCTGAACTGGTTGGATAATTCAAGAAAAGTTTAAGCTTGAACACATTGTTTGTCCTAAATTTTCCATATTGGGCCTTGAATCGGCCTATATGTTCAATAATAGACTGATTCTTTTCATTCGAAAAAAGAATGAAGTCATGGCATCTATAACCTGTACGAAACTATATACGATCTACATAGTCTGGATATAGCTTCCTATATCATGGTCGGCCTATCCGTTTGGAAGCTAGACCAACGATCTCATTGACCAAATTTTCCACACCATCTCAATCTAAACCTTTCCCCTAGCCCTTGCCAATATATCCTCTTAGTTGATTCATTTTTCGCCCAAGATTAATCTCAACCTGATGTTCATTCTTCCAATTTTGGTCATATTGTTCAACTGGATGACCTTGATGTCTCACATATGGAGGAGTATAAGGAATATTTCTAAGCTCATTGACCACAGGATGAATTGGTGCAACTTCTTCCATTGCGGTTTGAAGAGCTTGATTTTGCCGTCCTAAAAATTCAATCAAATTATTGAAAGACTCGACCATTCAGGAAAGCAATCTCTCCTGGTTGTTCTTCATTTGTTGAACAACTCAGGTATTGGCATATCAGATCCATGAGATCATTTTTCATCCTCATGTTGGACTTGATATTCTTGACCATCATGAATATATTTTCCTCCAGGTATTATCCCAAAAATTTGGCCAGTACTTCCTTCTTTGCGATGCTTAGAAGCTCATGTTTCCACTATAATTTCAAACTCGAATTTTAGCTTGTCCAACCGAGTGTGTCAAAAAGATATGTCGACTATTTGGATCAACAATTA
Source organism: Ochetophila trinervis (assembly GCA_003254975.1). NCBI lineage: Eukaryota > Viridiplantae > Streptophyta > Magnoliopsida > Rosales > Rhamnaceae > Ochetophila > Ochetophila trinervis. The sequence continues at coordinate 211,535 of QANX01002268.1, read as the reverse complement.
GGGGTGGGCAAAAACTGAACCAAACCGTGAAACCGAACCAAACCGTTGCTTTTGGTTCGGTTTATAGAACAAAACGGTTTGGGTTGGTTTAGTCTATAACCAAACCGCTACTAACGGTTTGGTGTGCGGTTTGGATGGTTTTTAAACCAAATGAACCCAAACCGCACATTAATATATAATATATTTATAATATTTTTTATTATTAATATATATATATATTTAATATTTTTTATTATTAATTTAATAGATATTACTGATAGTTTTACTTTTAATTTTAATATTTTTTTTATTTGATTTTTTTGATCAATGTTTGAATTGTGAAATGTAATACTTTGTTTGGGATGTTTGAGATATATGATATATTTTATGTTTTTCTATTTATGTTTAGGATGTTTACAATTTTCATTTTGAATTGTTATACTTTGTTTGGGATGTTTGATGAATTTTATGTTTTTCTTCTTATGTTTGGTATGTTTACAATTTTTATTTTGGACTATAAAATTAAATATTGCAGTCCAAACCGCTAAACCAAACCGCACCAAACCGTTCTTAAACAGTTTGGTTTGGTTTGGTTTGAATAGTTCCAACGGTATAGTTTGGTTTGTCATTAATCTAAACCGCAAACTACGGTTTGGTCTGAATTTTTATAAAAAATCGAACCAAACTAAACCGTGTCCACCCCTATCAACAATCAGTTCCTAAACATCTATGAAAGTACCACTTTTAAATTATGAAAAATTTAAAAATAAAAATAATAAAATAATGTGCAAATCTAAATTCTAACAAATAAATGTACTTAGAAATAAGAAACTAATTTTTATTGAATTTTTTTATTGCTTTAACAATTAAAAAAATTTATAAATAAAATTTCAATAAAATAAAAATGAAAAGGTTAAAGAAAATAAAAATCTAAAATTTTTGAAAGCTTTAAGAATTTTGAAACTTAAAAGCTATTTCTCATACTAAATCTCTAATTGTTTTCCCCCTGTATGCGATAATTATATTTATTTTTATTTTTAATATTTTTTTGGAGACAGGGGATATATGCTACCTATTCTGCATCTATAAGGACGAAATAATGGATGTGTATATAATTTCTTACCTTTTGTTGTGTGAAAAGGTTTGTGCCCTAATTTTATATTACTTTTATTACTGTTTTTTAACTTTTTTTTAAATATATATTTTTTTATGGGTAACTATAATATTATATTTTACTTCAAAATACCATAGAAGTTTCATATTTAAAGTGAAATCATTAATTAAATATATAATTTTTCGATATTTTGTTTATGGTGAATATAGAATTTATATATATATATATATATATATATATATATATGTATGATATATACCCCAGTGCAACCATACAAAGTTTTGCGTCATCTCGCAGTCTCGCTATATATACAACTGCGAAGTAGTATAAGCCTTCTTTTTTTTTTTTTTTTTTTTGCACTACCAAAGGCCAATAGGAAGGGTTCATATTTGTTACCTTCATAATTGATATTAGCTTTAGACATACAGTTGAGGCAGCAAAATGTTTACAAAAAATATTTATGAAAAAATAAAAGTGCGAGTTAATATATTTAAATATAGATAAATAAATCATTAAATGAATAAGTAAATAAAAACAATAAATCAATTAAATATTATTACACCATTTGGTAAATTAATTTAGTTAATATTTTAGTACTCTAGCCTTGATTTATCAACCAAACTTAGTAATTAGGTGTTGTCTGGTTAATTACTTGGTATAGTTTTGGTTTTTGGTTAAGGAACACCAAATTATTGGACTAATTAAGTAGAGGAATGTAAAAAAGCACCGTTTTATCCCTCTTCACAATTTAATATTATAATCTTTTAGTGAACAAGGTTCCAATTGAAATTATAGAACCATCACAAGGCATTGACGTTATAATAAATTAACCAAACAAAATAATAAAAAGTACATGAACTGACAATATCATTAAGGAAAAAAAAACACCTTTCAACAAACAAATCTGTGCTTGAGATGTGTTAGAAATCTCGTAGACTCCATTATAAGTTTCCTAACGAGCTTGGCAATCAATGGAGCAACAGCCGGCAAAGCAGATGAAAATGCAGTGAGGAAGGCCTTCACGCTGTTGGGTGCCATGAAAGCAATTGAAGTGTTGTATGTGAAATAGAGAGCAACTATACACACTTGAAACTCCCACTGGAATGGGAAATTGCTTATGAGGACGCTGATCATGTAAATAGACACTGAGAATCCAATGGAATTGAAAACCATGAATAGCAAATATATTACTGAATCATATGAACCAAAAATGGACCTCCCTGCTTCATGTGGTGGATTTTTTGGACTCCCATTTAGCTCTGTGTCCTGCCAAACACCACCTGGAGGATTTAGTCCTGCTTGAAATTTTGCTGTTGTTACTAATACCACTATTACCAACAGCGCCGTTCGAGCATCGCTAGGCGAATCTCTGCCCCTTTTGAACTTGAAGTAGTTCACCAAATTATTTGCTGCACAGAGATTTGAGGTGTTTGGATCGTTTGCTAGGGTTTGAACATTATTATAATTATTGTTAGAAATTTCATGTGTAGGTGTAGCTGAGAGGGTCATGATCATATCTCTTGCTCTCCTAGCTCCAGCATTTCGAAGAATCTCCTCCATTTCTCTGTCTCCTGCTTCGCTTAAGAAAATTTGTAGAACATCAAGTGCGGTTAGTCCACTCTTGTTTAATGCATTTACTTCCAATGGATTAGATCCAGTGTTGCTGGTTAACCATTCTACAACCTGTGAGAATGTTAATTTGAAAGAAAATATTTTTCAACAGCAGTATTATTCAGGGTTGTCATTGGCAGTTTTGAATAGGAAAAACAATGTGTTGGTGTTGTTTGGTGACATAGCTGGCTTTTAGTTTTTGATTTTTTTTTCTTATACTTAGTTGTGTGTAATTTGGTTATACCTCAAATGTTAGTTAGTGATAGCTATAAATCGTCAGGAATCTTTAACAATTATAAACTTGAAGGACAAAAAAAGAAAAAAGAAAATTATGTTCAATTTGGTGTTTATAGATTTTTTTTTTTTGTTTTTTCTCTTTTAACTTTGTATTTTTCTTAGCAAATTCTAACTAGTTGAAAAAAATAAATAAACTTAACTAACTAACCACGCTACTAAATGGAAGTTTTCTATTTGTTTTTGGTAGCACATGACCAAATCCTAGGGAAATAAAAAAGTATCTTTTATTTAAGTTAGAAGTTGACAAATTAGTTGATTACTTCACTAGTATTAAGTTTTTCCCTAAGTTGTTAGCAATATAAAAAGCAATTCAGTCATCATCCTTCTAAAGTATAATTTAACAGAAACAGTCAAATATTTGAGTTGCCTATAAGTTTCCTTGTTATACACGAAACAAAACGTGTTACTTCCTCAGCAAGAGTATTCAATTAATTAGTTCAATCCTGTGAAACGTAAAAGACAAAAAGACCAAAAATACAAAAAAATGAAAAGAGATAACGATTTTCCTTGCCTGGCGGTGTTTTTTCCATGTAGCAAGGTGAAAAATTGAATTTCCATGTTCATCTTTCACATCCAAAATCTCATATCCTTTTTCATGTCTCTAACCCATATCACCATGAAATTGATTGCCTCAAACTGGCTATTCTTAACAGCAAGATGCAAAGCAGTTTCTTTTTGCACTGTCATATCTTCAATGCTCTCAGGACAAGCTAAAAGTATTTCTTGAATTGTATCTACCTTCCCTCTGCTAGCTGCATAGTGGAGAGCTGTCCATCTATTTCTTCCTTCTAGCCGGCAGAGTTTTCGGTCAACTTTCAATAACTCCCTCACTATCTCCAAATTTCCAATAGCAGCTGCTATATGGATGGGGCTAAAACCATCTTGATTAACTTGTTTCGCGAAATCAGGTCTCAACGTTATAATCTCCCTAACAAACTCAACATGGTTTGCAGTGGAAGCAATGTCTAAAGGGTTGATTCCTTGTGAAGAAAGTTCAATTGTGTGGAGTATGAAAGGATTGTCTTCAAGCAGTTGGTTCAAAATTTGGATATTTCCGGATTGAGCAGCCTCGAATAGCCTGCTATCCATTTCTACTGGGATACTTTTCAGATCTTTGCTCATAAAATTTATGAGCAATGAGAATTTGAAATCATTTTGGAAGATAAAACTGGAATGGAAAGTCTTCATGTTTAATATGTCAACATTAATTAATCATCTAGAAGGCTTTCTGAGACAAGTACACAACTAGTTAAATATCATATTATTCATTTGTTAATTGATAAAATAGAATAGTACTTGGCTTTAGATTATTAAATATGTCAATCATTTAGATAATGCTTTTGTTCAAACGACCAAATACAAGGCACAAACAAGGAATATCCAATATACATACATACATACATACTTACATACATATATGCATACATACATACATACACACTATTTCTGGTAAGATAAATAGTTCCAAAGCTGGGGCTCAAATGAATCTCTGCTTCAGAATAGTAGTTTTCTGATGGTCCTTAAAAGTAGCCTAACCAACTTGGCTACTAATGGTATGGAACCTGGCAAAACTGAAGATAATACAGTGAGGAAGACCTTTAAGCTATTTGGGGCCATGAAAGTAATTGCAGTGTTAAATGTAAAGTAGAGAGCACAGATACAGACTTGAAACTCCCACTGGAAAGGAAAATTGCTTATGAGGATGCTGATAACAAAAAGAGACACCGAAAACCCAATACAGTTGGGAACCATAACAAGGAGATATGAAACTGAATTAAAAGATCCCATAACAGACGTCCCTGCAAAATGAGATGGTTTGTTGTCAGTCCCATTTAAGTCTGTGTCCTGCCAAACACCGCCTGGAGGGTTGAGCCCGGCTTGAAACGTTGCTGTTGTTACCAACACTGCTATTACTAGAAGTGCAGTTCGAGCATCGCTGGGAGAATCTCTGCCCCTTTTGAACTTGAAGTACTGCTCCAAATTATTATCTGATGTTCTCTGATCATTATTTACCAGGGTTTGATTGTCGGTGACAATGAGAGGTACAGCAGGGTGTGATATATCTTTTGCTCTCCTACTTCCAGAATTCCCAAGGATCTCCTCAATTTCTCTATCTCCTGCTTCGCTTGGGAAAATGAGTAGAACATCAAGCGCAGTCAGACCACTCTGGTTTACAGCATTTACCAATCCATCTCTTGCATTACCTCCACTATTGCTAAGTACACATTCTATAACCTGTCATATTTTATTTTATTGTTTAACTTTTGTGCTACAAAAACAAAGAAATCTACTTTTCACAATCAACCCAATTGATCAGGAAAAAAAGAAAATTCAGATTGTACTTGCCTGGCGGTGTTTTCTCCATGTTGCAAGGTGAAGAATGGTATTGCCAAGTTCATCTTTCATGTTGAAGATTTCATCTTTGTTCATTTCACTGACCCATCTGACCATAAAATGAATTGCTTCAAATTGGCTGTTCTTAACAGCAAGGTGCAAAGCAGTTTCTTTATTCACATTCACATCTTCAATGCTCTCAGGGCAAGCCAATAGAATTTGTCTAATGATGTCAACTCTCCCTCTGATTGCTGCATAATGAAGAGATGTCAACTTATTCCTTCCCTCTAATCGGCATAGTGTTGGATCAACTTTCAGCAGCTCTTTGACAATCTCCAAATGGCCGATAGCAGAAGCCAAGTGCATGGGGCTAAAACCAGCCTGATTTACTTCTTTGGCAAAACTGGGTTTCAACCTTATTAACTCCTTCACAAATTCAACATGGCCTGCTGTAGAAGCAATGTGTAAAGGATTCTCTTCCGAAGAAAGAGAGATGGTATGGAGTATAGAGGAACTTTGCGCAAGCAGATGGTGTAACAAGTTGATATTTCCAGTTTCAGCTGCCTGGGAAAGCCTCAAATCCATCCTAGTGGAACAGGAAGACTTTCAGGTTCTTCCTGCACTGAATTCCAAACTCGCACAATATAAGTTTGACCATATTTTCATATAAGTTATGAGAGTACATATAGGAAACTTACCGGAAGAATACATATAAATTGAATTAATCAATAGGCTTTCAATATATATATATACTCTCATAACTTATATGAAAATATGGTCAAACTTATATTAATTCAACTTATATGTATTCTTCCTGCGCTAAATTCCAAACTCGCACAATATAAGTTTGACCATATTTTCATACAAGCTGTGAGAGTACATATAGGAAACTTACCGGAAGAATACGTATAAATTGAATTAATCAATAGGCTTTCAATATATATATATATATATATATATATATATATATATATATATATTACAGGTTGACTAACATATATAGTTATATTGAATACAAAATCATAATGTTTGAGACAGAGGCTTTGTATTGTTGGATGTTAGAATTTTAGTTGAATGATACATTTATTTCGAAGAAGAAATACAAGATAATTACAAGCTCAGTTACTTCAAACGAATCTGTGCTTCAGAATTATGATGTCTTTAACCATCTTTAAAAGCAGCCTAATCAGCCAGGCTAAACATGGTATTATAGCTGGTAAAACAGACAAAAACGAAACGAGGAAGAGCTTCGAACCCTTTGTTGCAATGAAGATCATTGCAATTTCATAAGTAATATAGATTGCACCGATACAGATTTGGAATTCCAACTGCATTGGAAGTTGCTTATGGGGTCACAGGTCATGTAAAGTGATACTGAAAATCCAATGGAATTGAAAACCTTACAAGTAAGAAATACTTTTGAGCTGTAAGAACCCAAAATCGAATTTCCTGCCAAATGTGCTGATGCTGATCAATTTGTGGGAGTCCAACTTGAAATGTTGCTGTTGTTATTAATACTGCTATTGCTAATAGTGCATTATGTGAATCACTCGGAGAATCTCTGCCTCTTTTGCGTTTGAAGTAATCTTCCATTTGATGCATAATCTCTCATACTAACTAACAATTGTACTGCTGCAGTCAGATCAAAGTAAATACAACAATACAATGATGGAATTCTGTTTCTCATTACCTCAACATTATCATCTACCTATAACTGTAAACATCGCCGAGCATAAGAAAAGAAAAACAAAGAAAAATATGATGATGAAGAAGAAGAAAAGAAAGAACCTCTTGGTGCCTTTTCCATGTTGCTAGGTGAAGAATTCAATTGCTAAGTTTCATCCTTCATATTAAACATCTCATCCATCTTCATTTCTCTGACTCGTTTCACCAAGAAATTTATTGCCTCAAACTAGCTGTTCTTAACAGCAATGTGCAAAGCGGTTTCTTTCTCAACATTCACAGCTTCAATACTCTCTGGAAAAACTTCAACCATTTCTCTAACGATTTATACCCTGCCTCTGCTTGCTTCATGATGAAGTCATCCATTTATTTTTTCCCTCTAACTGGCAAAGTTTTCTATCAAGTTTAAGCAGCTCCTTCACTGCCTCCAAGTTCCCAATGGCAGGGGGCTAAACCCACGTTGATTAATTTCTTTGGCAAAACAGAGTCTCAACCTTATCATCTCCTTACCAAGGTTGACATAGCCAGCGGTCGAAGCAATTTTCAAGGGATTGTCTTCTGAAGTTAGCGCTGCAGTATGAAGTAGTATTAAGGAATGTTCTGCAAGCAGTTGGTGTAAAAATTTGGCATTTCTGGTTTGAGCAGCGTGTGAGAGCCTCGCATCCTTTCTATTATTGGGATATACTTTTTAAGATGTTTTCACATAATATGAGGTTGATCAAATATTCATATATGATAGGTTTGGTGATGAAAGCTAGGAATTCACAGAAAAAAAGGTCAAAAAATAAGTTGATATTAGAGACTGATATCTTTGCAGCTTAGCATAAGCTTGTTAACTTTTTTGAAGAGATCAAAACTTGTTTTATCAATTTCTACTGACTGGCCATGACAGAGAATTATCTAAAACTGCATTGGCATTGCAGGGCAAACTTTGATGATGAAAACAGAGCGATATATTCTAAGAGAATATCATGCCATTCCAAATCAGAAAACATTACTTTAATCATGTTCCATCTTAATAATGAATTTATTCCAACGAAAAAATACAAAGCATGTTATCTAGTTACATAAACATACAAACTTATTATTGCTTGTAATTCTAAAACTGGGCTCAAATGAATATTTGATTCAGTTATATCAAAATTTCTCTATGACTTTCTTTACAAGTCTCCGGACCAACTTAGCTATAAATGGTACCAACATTGGTAAGACTATTGAAAACACCATGAGGGGGAACCACACGCTCTTTGGTGCCATGAAAGTGATTGCAGTGGTGTATGTAAAATGGAGAGCAATTATACAAACTTCAAACTCCCACCGGAGCGGAAAATTGCATATGAGGATGCTTATGACGTAGATAGACACCGTGAACCCAGTAGTGTTGAAAAGCATAAAAACCAGATATATAACTGAATCATAAGAACCCATAATGGATTTCCCTGCTTTGTGTGGTAATCCAGCTGTGCTTGTGTCCTGCCAAACAGAGCCTGGAGGGTTGAGTCCAGCTTGAAATGTTGCTGCTGTTACTAATACCGCTGTTACTAACAGTGCTGTTCGAGCATCGCTTGGCGAATCTCTATCCCTTTTGAACTTGAAGTAGTTCTCCAAATTATCTGCACAGATATCTAATGTGGTTGGATCGTTTGCTGGGGTTTGAATATTATCAGATATTTCAAATGTAGGTGCGGTAGAGAGGCTCGTGATCGTATCTCTTGCTCTCTTAGCTCCTGCATTCCGAAGAATTTCCTCGATTTCTCTGTCTCCTGCTTCGCTTGGGAAAATCAGTAGAACATCAAGAGCAGTCAGACCACTCTTGTTTACCGCATTTACCAATCCACCTATTGCATTAGCTCCATTATAGCTGAGTATCTGACAGCACCCGCACTACCCAAGTCCTGCCTGCAGGACTTAATCACACTAATTAAGTCCCTAAGCAGTCAACAACCACATAATTAACAATTCGACATCTCAAACTCCTAAATACCAGAAATTTTAATGGAAATTTCGGCAGAGTTTGGTCTGTAATTATAACATTCCCCAAATTATTTACATGTACCTGCATGTCCAAAACAACAATTCTACAACATTCTAGTTTACCATTTCCATCATAACTTAGTAAACTCACAGCCATATATATATATATATATATATATATATAGAATCTCCATAATATAATTATACAATTTGTATTACATAATATAATTCTATCATAGGATAAATTAATAGACAGCTAGGTAGTAAACTAGAACAATCTAATTTCACTACTACTACATCTAACTCGCTGCTCCGGTGCTTACTAATAATAGTAGCAAAGCTAAGGATCCAAGAACCTACCTGAAATATAATTAAGAATTTTTTTAGTGGGGTGAGTATTTGCATACTCAGTGAGTAGAAACTAAATAGGAAAATAATATTTTCTTCCATACATAACGTATATAAAAACTTGTTTGTTCATGCAATCTCCTTGGAAAATAGTTCGTCTTTCAAATTTCCAAATTTCCAAAATATTCATATATTTTTATGTACATATACATTTAACATAATTAATATATTTGTTTATGTTAAAACGCCTTGAAATATAAAATAGCACACACAATCAATGCAACCAAATATATGATGAACGTTCAATGAAAAGCCACAGAACATATATATACGAACACATCATATATATACCGGGCGGGTAAGCTAACCATTAAAT